>CABHPP010132355.1:0-40233 GCA_902168425.1 Peromyscus attwateri
AGGACCCCAAGAAAGACACGGGGATCGCCCAATGACAGAGAAATGGAGGAGATCTACATGAACAATCTGGACATAATGAGGGGCGAGGGGCGAGAGAAAGAGAACTTGGGGAAGCAGGAGATCCCAAATGGATCAAGAACAGAGAGGGAACATAAGGAATGTTCATGATAAATGAAGACCACATGAGAATAGGAAGAAGCAAAGTGCTGGAGAGGCCCACAGAAATCCACAAAGATGCCCCCACAATAAACTGCTGGCAATAGTCGAGAAATAGCCCGATTTGACCTACCCTGGTGATAAGATGGCCAAACACCCTAATTGTCGTGCTAGAAACCCCATCCAGTAACAGAGGGAACTAGATGCAGATATCCACGGTCAGGCCCTGGGTGGAGCTCCGGGAGTCCAATAGGCAAGAAGGAGGAGGGTTTATGTGATCAAGAGTTGTTGGGACCAGGGATGGATGGAATACAGGGACAAATGGCCAAACGAATAGAAACACATGAACTGTGAACCAATGGCTGAGGTGCCCCCAACTGGATCAGGCCCTTTGAATGGATGAGACAGTTGATTGGCTTGATCTGTTTAAGAGGCATACAGGCATTTGAACCGGGCCCTGTGCTCAGTACATGAATTGACTGTTTGAAACCTGGGTCTTAGTAGAGACCCTAGGCTCAGCCTGGGAGGAGGGAACTAGACCTGCCTGGGCTGAGTCCACCAGGTCGATCTCAATCCTCGGGGGAGTCTTTGCCCTTGAGGAGATGGAAATGGGGGGTGGGCCGGGGGGAGGGGGGCGGGACGGGGGGAGGGGGGCGGGACGGGAGGAGGGAGAAAGGGGGAATTTATGGCTGATATGTAAAGTTGAATTATATTGTAAAATAAAATAAAATAAATTCAAAAAAAAATAAAATAAAATAAATTTGTACAAATTACAGCTCATAAAAAAGCTAGTGCACATCTCTTCGTAAAGCCCTCTGACTGTTTTCTACCTATTTGCAAGATGAAGTGTGAATATTGTACTCAGTTTGCATTGGAATTCATGGTGAAAGCATTTCAGCAGCTCACACATGGGAACCAGGGTCTCAAGGGCAGGATTAACTCTTGCAAGGAAATGAGAATACGACTCTGGAAAAAAAAAAAAGTTCACAGAGGCAAAGCAGCCGAAGTTTATTATGGAATCTCAACCCCATGTGGACACCAGAGTGTCTAGTCTGTGTTATCCGTTGACATGCTATTTGAAACCTAGCATGTTTCAACTATACTAACACTGGGAACAACTCCAGCAGCAAAATGTTGCAGTCATGTTAGCAATGGGGATAGCTGTGGACATGAAGCCAGGGAACCTACGTTCAGAATCCAGCCACATTGTGTGTTAGCTATGTGACATAAGTGAGTATTTGAACCTTTATGGAGTTAAAAAATCACTTATAAATGAAGATAGCTAAAAAATATGAAAATAAAATGGGAAAACAGTTTGCAATTCTAAATGTTTGGGGGAAATATATCTGTAGAAACAACCAGCATATAAGACAATTCCCAAAAAACAGAATTTAAAAGCAACAATGCCTGTCAGAAGGATAGGATTACGGGTGCAACTGCTGCATGCCATTGTAATCTTTTCCCTTTACTGTTTACCACTTCTCTGTGAGTACAGAGATTTAGTTGGGAGGAACAAATACACTGATCTAGATAGGGCAACCCCGTTAGAATCACAGACCAGAGCCCTTCTTCTTTTTTCAGGAGCTGAGGACCGAACCCAGGGCCTTGTGCTTGCTAGGCAAGCGCTCTACCACTGAGCTAAATCCCCAACCCCAGAGCCCTTCTTTTGTAGTTATAAAATAGACTCCTTTTACAGAATTCCCCAGTGGTCAATCTTTGTCCAGTTATTAAACAGTGGGCTTGAGAAGAGCATGAGTGTGGTGATATTGTGTTCTCCAAAATATTGTGCACCCTAATAAACTTATCTGGGATCAGAGAACAGAACAGCCACTAGATAGACATAGAGACCAGAAAATGGTGGCACACATGCCTTTAATCCTAGCATTCCAGAGGCAGAGATCCATCCAGATCTGGAAACAGCCAGGTATGGTGACTCACGCCTTTAGTCCTAGGAAATGATGGCAAAAAGCAGAAAGGTATATAAGGTGTGAAAACCAGGAAGTAGAGCTGGTTAAGCTTTTAGGCTTTTAGCAGCAGTTCAGCTGAGATTCATTCTGGATGAGGACTCAGAGACTTCCAGTCTGAGGAAATAGGATCAGCTGAGGAATTGGTGAGGTGAGGAAGCTGTGGCTTCTTCTGCTTCTCTGATCTTCAGCATTCACCCCAATACCTGGCTTCAGGTTTGCTTTTATTAATAAGACCTTTTAAGATTCATGCTATATCTGGCGCCCAAAGTTCATGGTACAAATTCACGAAAAAGCTGCTTGCCTGTGGCCTTTCGGGCCCCAGCTGAGACCTGACCTATCCTCAGCCGGTTGTGGCGGAGCACGCTGGTAGGATTTACTAAAGGAGGCAGAGGCAGGAGGATCACGAGTTTGAGGCTGGCCTAGGAGGCTTGCTAAAGAGAAGCTGTGGCTGGGGCCCAGCCACAAAAGGTGGCGGTGGAACATGGAGGCAGTGGCTGCTGCTCCAAGTTGCTGACTGCTTATCATTGTGTTGGTGACTGCGGTGATACTGTTACCTGGGACGAAGGGTTTACTGCTGCTTGTTTAGAGAATTGCCAGGACCATCATGTTACAAGAAAGCATCGGCAAAGGTCAGTTTGGAAAAGTTTGGCAAGACAAATGGTGGGGAGAAATTGCTGTCAAGATTTTCTCTTCTAGGGAAGAACATTCATGGTTCCGAGAGACAGACATTTATCAGACTGTGATTGCTCCAAACCACAGAAAAGGCACACACACACACACACACACACACACACACACACACACACACACACAAAATTCCTCAGGGAACCATGACCATGCCTAACAGCAACTTTGAAATCTTCAAAAGGATGACCCCACAAAGATGATTCCACATGGACTATGGTAAAGCCATTAAGCTGATTAACACCACAGAAAGATTGACTTTGGACTACAAACTGTTTAGGACAATTTCAAGATGGCTAGCTGAGATGATCCAGATTCATAGACTACTCGAACAAGGACTTGAGATAAGCCGTGCACTTTCCCATTATGCAGAGACTGGACAAATGATACAGCTAACTCTCTCAGTACTTGACAATTAACCCAAAAATTTTCTTTTCAGTATTCCCTAAGGATGCCTTCACCCCCAGAAAGCAAGAAGTAATTTTAAGGAAACGATGCCCACATTCCCAAGATATGGGATGGGTGGTTTTGGTTGTTTAATAAGTTATGGATATTATCATTGTTTATGATGGTTGGTTACAAGTTGTTAATGTTAATGGTCAGGAAAAAAGCTGAACAAGGAGATTAGATTCAGAGTTTTTGTTTAAAAAAAAGAAAAAAAAGAGAATATAGATATGAGGTAGATCATTGAATCTACTTTGAGAAAAAAAGTTAAAGAAATAATAGGAAAAATGGGTAGATCATTAAATCAACTCTAAAAAGAAAAAAGGGAAGATATAAAAATGATAAAAGGTAGATTATTGAATCTATTATGAAAAGAAAAAAGAGAGACTATGGATATGATAAGATAAAAAGGGAGATTATTGAATCTGCTTTTAAAAAGGAATTACTTGTTTTAAATAGGATAAAGTAATGAAAATTTTTGTCTGAATTTGTCAAATGTTAATTGACTGGACATTGTTATATATTAATGGAGTTTTTCATCTGAATCTGTCAAATGTTAATGAACTAGACATCATTAATGTAATTCTTTAATGTATATATTGTACATACTTATTGGATATAGTTTTTCTTGTATTAGTTATAAGCTTTTTTTATTTTAGACAAAAAAGGGGAAATGTGGTGATATTGTGTTTCCCAAAATATTGTGCACCCTAATAAACTTATCTGGGGTCAGAGAACAGAACAGTCACTAGATAGACATAGAGACCAGAAAATGGTGGCACACATGCCTTTAATCCTAGCATTCCAGAGGCAGAGATCCATCCAGATCTCTGTGAGTTCAAAGCCACACTGGAAACAGCCAGGTATGGTGACTCACTCCTTTAATCCTAGGAAATGATGGCAGAAAGCAGAAAGACAAGGAACTAGAGGCTTTTAAGCTTTTAGCAGCAGTTCAGCTGAGATTCATTCTGGATGAGGACTCAGAGACTTCCAGTCTGAGGAAATAGGATCAGCTGAGGAATTGGTGAGGCGAGGAAGCTGTGGCTTGTTCTGCTTCTCTGATCTTCAGCATTCACTCCAATACCTGGCTTCAGGTTTGCTTTTATTAATAAGACCTTTTAAGATTCATGCTACACATGAGAAAAAGAAAGCAGATCATCCGGACTAAGGCTTTGGATGATCTGAGCTGTGACTTTTATTTGGAGCAAATGATTTAGAATAAATAAGAGAAACCTGTGGCTTTTGGATAAAGGCTCAAGAAATCCCACTTCAGGCTCTCCTGCCTCTGTGCCTCTATCCAGGTCTACCAGAAAGAGGAGGCATTTACTTGCTTTCAATTTAGCATTTAGCTATTGTTCAAAATACCCCATTTTTCCTAATGAATGCTGGCTCCTTCCAAATCCTGAAATATCAAGACCTCAGAACTCATGGTTAAGAACTACTAAAATGACACAGGAGATTCTACCCTATTGGAAGTGAACATGGGCAATCTTGAATCATGATGACATTCCCTGATGCTGATGTGCAGCTCTTGGAAGCTAGCTCTCCTCCTGAAAAGGCCTCACCTAATCCATAGTGGGACTTCATTTTATCCAGTCCCCCAGAAGCCCATTGTGCTTCCTGCGACCTGGGTGAAGGGGTACTTTAAGCCTTTCCCATGGGCAGAACTAATAATCAGTATTTAGTCTAAAAGAGAACCGGTGAGCTAAGGCTTCCATTTCCTTCAATTTCCAATGCCAGGAAAAATCATGTAGGAAACTGACCACTGAGTAGGTGCTGTTGGACAAACCCCTGAACCATCATCTGTGAGTGCACAATATGTACTTCTTTGTACCTAGCATGTTTACATATTTTATTAGAACTGCCTGTGGATGTGGCCCATCTAATGTGTGAGTGTGTGGAAGTCACAGTTCAGTTTACTCTCCCTCATTAAGTCACTGACTCTTACAAGAAAGCAAGGAAATGCATGGGTTTTTATGCAGAAAATTTAAAAGACAACTGTAGCTTTCATTGAAATAAAATATTAGATGAATTCAAGGCATATGCTCAAAATGAAAAAATCAGAGAAGCAATGAGGAAGCAATGTCTTCCCACACTGAAGTCATGACTGTAAAGGCTATGGAGACAGCACCTGCCCATGAAAGGTTGAGTTTCTCACAGCGCTTTCCAAACTCTCTCCTCCAAGTTCTTGGATCTCCATGTTCCTTCTGCTTAATGTTACCACAGTAACACTTTCAATACCTACTCCAATCCAACCAGTCTCAGCTTCTTCTAAAACCTCCCATTTTCCACTAAGTTTTCAGGTAAGTTGGTGGACAACAGCTCATTAAATTCAATGTTCATAAAGCAAAACTTTCCTCAAACTTTATTTTTCTGCTTTTCTAGGTAGTTTACATGCTCCCCAATCACCAAAATGCCCATGGTATAAATTTCATAATGTCTGTGGTATCATCTTCATAGCCTATCAATATTAAGTCTTTGTAATAACAGGACTACAATACCTTCCATATCATCCCATATCTTCTCAGCTGCTCTCATTCCCTTCACCCTGGCCTCCATCATCTCATCTCCTCCAGCACAGGGAAGGCAGTTTCTCAGTACATTTCCACTATGCCCCTGTCAGTTTGCTAAGATTAAATTCCTATATAGAAGTTGTCCAAAGTTATTGTTAATAGAAAGTCTCTTTGTGGCATAGAGACCAACAGACACTGGAAAAGTAAGGTTAAAGACACCCATGTGTACCAGAGAACACATTATCCCTATTTAATTTTTAATCAGTCTCTCCCAGCACTAACTGGTTCCAAAAGATGTTGTCCCCAATTACTGACCTTCACCCTGTTTTTTCTGCCTTATATTTCCACTCTTCTCTTCATTCCGATTCATTTTCTTGAAAGTTACAGACTGCTTTCACTTCTGTTTCATACAAATTTATATTCTCTCTTTTGGTGATGCAAATTATGTGCTTGTAATGGGCAACTTATTATTATTGTTGCTGTTGTTGCTCTTACATTATGGTAATAGAACTGAACCCAAAACATCAAAAATGTTAGGTGTATGGTTTATAATTACCATTACCATTTGAGTAACAGGGTTTATAAGAGATTATATAAAAGGTTGGTTGCATATATATGGACTTGAACCATGTCCCCATTTCCTTTTCAAAAAGCGAGGCTAGACATTGAATAGAATGTTGATTTTTAATTTCCACATATTTGAAGTCTCTCCTAGTGGTAGCTGTGGAGGCAATACAGATGCAGAGAAATACAATCTAGAATGTCCTTCCTTCCACTGTGGGGAATACAGGAAGCTGGAAACCAGGAGTCACGAAATTGGAGAGATGCAGAGGCTGCTTGGATGATAGATGGCATCATCAGAGCTACATTCCAAGGATACAACACTGAAAGCTGTATGGAAAATGGTCAGAACAACAGACTTGTGGGAAGGAAACCAGCAAAGTCCATGCTTGCAAGATCACAGGTAAGAGATCCCAAATGAGAGCTGTAGCAAAAGCAAGGATAGCACAGGCAGGACCATGGCAGTAGTATGAACAAGAGAAGTTAGTGCAATGGGAGCGATTATCTGTCATAGACTTACTGAGATTTCTGATATGCACAGAGTCTTGTCCTTGGCATATACCAAATCATTAAAGACCTGGATCATCTATGAAATAGTCTCCCCATTTAGGAGGCTCCAACTTCAAGGTATGCAGTCACCAGAAAACACACTTTTTTGACAGTAAAACTGCTATGCAATTTCATGATCCTCAGAACTCCTGCCATTATGTGTTAGAGGCAAGGTAGGTAAGACTTACCCTCTAAACACATGTGAAACATGAAGGGGGAAGAGAAGATCTCAAAGCAAGTTCCAGGCGTGGTGTGTGGATGGCTGAGAGTTTAGTAACTATTAAACATGGGAATAGGCCAGAGCAAAGCTCCCTGAACATTTCAGATTCTTGGGAGGTATTTATGGGGATCTATTGGAGGAGCGATTGTAAATGGGATAGAAAAGCCATAATAACATTTTCCAATATGCCTTGAGGACCAGAGATGGATCATGAAAATGGACATAAGTTTTCAGGCTTCAAAGGCAGATGTAAGAGTTGCATCTCAGCACTAAGGCACCAGTTAAAATTCCTGAACACTGGATAATGAAGTCCAGCTTCCACTCCTAATTTTAAATGGAGGGTCAGAATAGATTTACGTCATTATAAACTATTACTTTCTTGCCCTGGGCCTATAAGTCAGTTCCTTTCTTTTCCAAATATCTAAAGAAGAACACCCTCACCAATAATTTGCACTTTCTCAGGAAAGCATATAAATTTGTGACTACTATAAAAGTCTTTCTGTCCTAATTTTTAAAGATACCTCGTTTAGTACATCTGCCCTGTTTCTCTTGTGTGTGTGTGTGGGGGGGGGGGTTGTGAGATTTTATTTGGCCCATTTAAAGCATTATCCAGTTGGCATTTTTACCTTCTCTCATCCCTACCACTTTCGGTTTTGGTTTTCTTTTAATACTCTTCCTCTTCTTCTTCTTCTTCTTCTTCTTCTTCTTCTTCTTCTTCTTCTTCTCCTCCTCCTCCTCCTCCTCCTCCTCCTCCTCCTCCTCCTCCTCTTTCTTCTTCTTCTTAATACTTTTTACTCAGTACATTACTCACTAGATTTGATAGTAAATGACAGATGGACTTTCTGGGTGGCACAACATGTTATGCCAGGTTAACACTTCTGTTATGCTATTGAAGAAAGAATACACCAGTTTTAAACCTTTTTACTCTATCAATACTAAAAAAAAGAAAGCCAATAAGTTTTTTGAAGAAAATAGCTTCAAGGGACTAATTGTTACATGTAAATTAACTGCAGAGACACACAGCCCTCCTAAAAATTGATATAAAAGACAGAAAGTAAATTTGTGAGGAATAGATAAGTTTTCAGCATTGACATAGATTTATCATCATATTTTTTCCTCAGTCGAATTCAAATATTTTTGTGCATTTATTGTTCTTAGTATCACAATGGAAATAGAAAAATATTTGTTGTTCCTTCCTCCTAAAGAAGATTTTATACTAGTAAACAACAGACTAGAATCGATTAGCACAGAACACACATTTCATTACTTTATAGTCCTTTTATCATGGCAGACGTACTAGTTCTTGTAGTGATCTTCTCCACTGCACTGGATAAGACCTCGTACTTTATTTCAGTATTGTGATACAGTATTACAGCCAGTCAATCTTATTTGGTTCAGGAGGAAAACCCATTTGTCACAAAGGGTTATATAGATACACACAAATTAACATTTCAGGCTGATTTTATTAAATGCTGTGTAGAGGATCAATCTCTTTTTTTTTCAGGAGAAGAAATGTATTTGAAGTGGATTTTTCAGAAAGGCTCCACAGACTGTGGCTTTGAGTTGGACATTAAATAAGGAGTGATCATCACTCATTGTTGTTTTTTAAACAGAAACTAAGATCCCTCTGGTACCCCAGGCTCACTGTGGATTATTTCACATCTCAGTTCTATTCTCACGCTGAGTTTCACTTCTCCAGCACTGAGAACATCATCGAAACTCTGGACCTACACAGACCCACTTATCTGTTGAGTAAGAGCCCTAGATGGTGTGATTACTAACAGACACTGTGGCTCTTTAAATCCTGTCATGTTATGATAATGTTCTGGCTAGAAGCATGGTAAGATCAATAGCCAACAGCCTTGGCTAGTTTTTTTTTTTTTCTAATCTAATATTTCAGTCTAGTAAAGTATTTAAAGCCTTGATTTTTGGTCCAGGAGTGAGAAGAAAATGTGGTTAGTCTAGAACACAAATTGCTATCACCTTTCAATATGGATGTAAGGCAAAGGTTGGATGATTTTCAGACCAATGTTTAAGTATCTGCTTGTATAATTCATAGTAGGACAGTTGCTGAAGGAGTCCACCACAACTCTTAGTAGCATAACAAGGAGACAGGACATAGTAATATGGGAGCTTAGGGTATAAAGACTACTGTCTTCTCTACTTTCCATCCCAGGGCTCAGATTTCTCTGATAAATCTCACATATGCAACCAGTCCCAAGAGAATTTACAACATGTGAGGTTTCCTGCTCAGAACTGCCCTGTTTAAGATGTGTCATTGGCTTTTGGCACTACCATTTCATTGCTGAGAGTTTGCCTCAAGACCACATTTACAGACAAGTGCGATGGAAGTGTGATGGACTGGATGACTGTAGAAATTATAAAATAGCTCTCGTGAACAGCTGGTGTCTTCCATCATAGACCAACTGATAAGTAATGACTAGTCATGTTGTTTCTCATCATTAAAAACGTCTAGTCTCCTTCCTAACAGTCCAGAATAGAAAGAGATGCTGAAGCTCTCATTATTGCAAAAATATAAGCTTTTCATTACTAGAGCCTTTCCCTAAAGAGCATTGTTAACTGAGAACTTCCTAGCATGCTTTGTTTCATTATGAATGAGTCAAGCCCAAAATGGAAAACTTACAGGACAGAGAGAATTATGGTACCTCAAACATGTCCATGTTCTAATCACATAATCTCTGAATGTATTGTTTCACATGGAATGGGGATGTTCACTATATGGTTAAATTAAAGAATAGTTAGTTTAATGTTGTGGTGATCTTTATAAGGAAAATAGGGTGGTAGGAGAGTGCTTATCATAAAGGAATATGTCACAAAGGAGTCACAGTTACGTGTTGGGAGAAAGACTTCAGTGACTATCTGTAATAGTGAAGATGACAGAAGTACGCAGGAACCAAAGAATGTGTGTGGATGTTAGAGGTTGGTAAGAATGGAGAAAACAGACTCTCACAAGGACTGATCAACCCAGTGAAAGCCAAAGACTACTGTGTGACATCATGAAGAGCAAGATGCTAAATGTATATTGTTTCAACCCACTGAGTCTATGGTTATTCGTTATAGCAGTAATAGAGAACAGATACAGAAATTTGGAACTTAAACTGATATTAACTATCATTATTATTTATTGAGTTCACATTATATCTGAAGTATTATTTTATGCCTCACAGTTGCTAGCTCAATCCATTTAAATGTGAACCTATGATGCCCGTACTATTCTTAGTCTCACAAAGTAATGAGGAAATGAGGCCAGATAAACGAAGGAATTTTCCCAAAGTCATATTGCTATTAAGTAATAAGACTACATTATGGATCTAATCTACTGGGACCATATCATTAAGAAAAAGATTAATGTGACTCCCATCCAAACCTTTTTGTAGGTTTTTGAACAATTAAAAGTGTTAAGCTCAGCCACTACACTCTTAAGCAAAAGGAAATACACCATTTTAATTAAAAGACATCAGTCATAATGGAAACATCTGTAATGAAAAATTATACACTGTTTAACAACATTGACAGTTTTATTAAAATGCTTACCACTTCTGTGTAGGTCATAAAGTCTCTTTCTATAGTCCCACAGTCTCTAATAACTTTTAAGGAAAAGAAAAAAATACTTCACTTTCTTTACTCCTTTGGGGCAATAATTGTTCAGCTATAACTCAGGATGCCAGAAAACAGTTCATTTTAAAGCATGGAGGAAGGTTTTCTAGAATACTGTGAGAGAATTACAGGACCCCAGCAGAACAGTCCATGATTTTAGCTGCTGCTGAGTCAGCCCAACTTATTGCAGTGTATTTTTGACCTGTAGCCAGCCCATCACCATATTGCAGATTTATAAAGGTTCAAGATGAAAACAGGATTCTAGAAACTACTACTGTTCTTTTACAAACTCCACTCCACTTTTTCAATGTAGTTTTTATAATCCTAGAGTCACCAGAAAATTTTATTTCTTGCTTTTGATTTCACCTAGGGAAATTATACTACCCTATTTCCCACAATCTTCTAATGTAACTGTACAAAAATCGAATTGTTTTTCTGGAAGTCACCAATAATGTTTCACATTTTAAGCAACACACACAAAAAAAGAAGCCTGGGTTCCGGCTCATTCAGTGATTTATGACTACCCTCTTCTGAGCAGTTCCTATTTATACATTCATTTGTCGTGTCTCTGGCAGCATCACTAGACACAATATAGAGTGTCCCAATTTTTCCTCTGGAATCATAAGAAAACATTTAGCAGAACCGAAATGATATTGCTTTTTAATTTTCTTGTAGAAATCTGTGGTTTGTGTAACATGAGTCAGTCCAGTTCTGATTAATGGGGATGCATTTCTCTCCCCCAATAGCCAAGTCCACAGGTATTAAAAGCTCTCACAATCCAAATACAGGAATTAAATGCAAAGCCATGAGAGCTCAGAATTTACTGCACTAAGGAAGAGATTACAAAGAAATTGGAAATAAATCCAATAGTAAATTTAAAGACGTTCCTGAGCTACTGTTTCCACTTTCAATGGATTCCTTGCACCCTGAGTTGATAAACTGCTTGGATAAGCACTGGCCTCAAAGTAACCTTTGTACTAGAGTTGATGTAAGGAATGGATCCCGGTTACTGTGGGAGTATCACATATGAAGTTGGGAATTGATGTATTAAACACAGGATAGAATTATCCTATTGGGACTGTCAGTAGTGAGGTCATGCCTGATGTCAGTCACCCTTAGACCAGAACACAAAAACTGTTTTCTCAAAGCAGTTCATGAGCAAGGAAGCATTGCTGACCTGTGATTGTTGTTCTCTACCAACAGAGTAAACTCAGAAGCTTCTGTAGGATATTGGAGGATATTCTGAGATTTAAATTTTCAATGTTAGTCTCAGAAATGCCATCTTCTTTTGTAATCTGACTTCCTATACTTCCTTACTTAAGCCCTAGCTCCTTGAGGTTTTCTTTACTGGAAATGACATCTTTATATGATTTTTACATACAGTATACTTTGATCATATTATTTCCCCTCCCCCAGTCTTTCCAGATCTGCTTCATTCCCTCACTACTCAACATCATTCTCTCCCTATCTCTCTTTTTCCTTTTTTTAATTGGAAAAAATATTTCATACAATGTATTCTGATCATGGTATCTTCTCCCCCTATTTCTCCTAGATAATCCCCACTCCCTAGTCAACCAACTCCATATCCTTTCTTTTACTCTCTCTAGAAAACAAACAAACCAGCAAAAAAGGAAGATTTTTTTAAATGAGTAAAAATCAGAAGAAACACACACACACACACACACACACACACACACACACACACACAAGAAACCTATATTAGCATAAAATTGTATACATAGTATACACAGTGTACTAGCAAAGGACCACTATTACAAAAAATCCCCAAACAAAACAAAGTGAGACAAAAAGTTTAAAAAATAACATTGAGATCATTTTGTTTTGACCATCCACTGCTGGGCATGAGGCCTACAAAACAAAACAAAAGATGTGCATGTATACAAACACACACACACACACACACACACACACACACACACACAGCTTTTGGGTTAACCAACTACTCCTGGGCATGGGGCCTATACTGAATTGTGGTTGATATATTCAGTACTATTACACTGAAGAAAGTTGATTTTTTTCCCTCCCCTAAGAGCTATCAATTGCAAATAATTTCTGGGTTACTGTGAGACTTTGTGCCCATTTCCCTTTCTCTGTTTGGTGATTTTGTCTGCCTTGTACTTGTGTAAATACTGATCATACTGTAACAGTCTCTGTGAGTTCATATGTGCATCAGCCCTGTTGTGTCTGGAAAACAGTGTTTTCTTGGAATCATCCACCACCACTGGCTCTTACTATATTTCTGCCTCTTCTGCATAGATTTACATGAGCCTTGAGGGTAGGGTTGTAATAAAGACATTCCATTTAGAGATGAGTGCTCCAATGTCTCTCACTCTCTGAACATTGCCCAACTGTGGGACTCGGTTAATTGCATCTACTACAAGGAGCTTCTCTGATGAGGGTTGAGAGATGTTCTGATCTATGAGAATACAATATGTCATTTGGACTTGTTTTATTGTTATGTTCATTTAACATAATAATAGTAGTGGGTTTCCACCTAGGGCCCATGTACTATCTAGTTTCACATTCTTGGTCTTATGAACAGTACCAGGTATAGGTTCTATTCCTATGGAGCAGGACTTAAATCCAATTTTTATAAAGTGGTTGACTATTTCCATAACTCTTGTGCCACTATTGTACTAGTGAGTGTATCTTATAGGCAGGTTGCTATTATAGTTCGTAAGGTTTGTAACTAGATGAGACTGATGAATATTCCCACCCACCCCCACTTTGGTAACATGCATAGTCAATAGGGGTAAAGCTTCTAGTTGAGTACCTGATCAATTTTTCCATGGCTAATGACTTAAATAATCTTTGTCTTCATCAATCAAGTCTTTTTTCAGGTTGTAGAAGGTAATCAATAGCATTGGAAATTACCTGATATGTTTAGGGTAGAAGTTGTCTATAGGATCCCTTTAACCAACAACTCAAAATGATGCAATCCACTTCTGGTTCTGTGGGTTTTATTTGGTAGCACATGTCTAGTAGGGGCATTGTCTCCCCCTTTATATGATGACTCCATTTACATTATGTTCATATATGTATATACTTTAGGAAGCTTCTACAGTAATGGGTTTTGATACAGATTTTCCAAAGGCCTCTAGAGTTAACTGTCCCTCCTCATATTCCCTTCTCTACCCTGTCCTAGTCTACCCCTCCCCATTTAATCTTCCTTTTCTAATTCACCCTTTTATGTCTTTATAACACTATATTGTAGCATGAATCTTAAAAGTCTTATTAATAAAAATCAAACCTGGGGCCAGTTATTGGGGTGAACACTGGAAGATCAGAGAGACAGAACAAGCCACAACTATCTCACCTCACCGGATCCTCAGCTGGTCTTGTTTCCTCAGATTGGAGGCCTCTGAGTCTTCATCCAAAATGGGTCTCAGCTGAACTGCTGCTAGAAGCCTGAAAGCTTAACCAGGCCAAATGCTTAACCAGGCCAAAATGCTTACCCAGGCCAAATGCCTCAAGTTTCTGGTCCTCACGCCTTATATACCTTTCTGATTTCTACCACCACTCCCTGGGATTGAAGGCTTGCTTTCTGGGATTAAAGGCGTGAGTCACCATGCTTGGGTGTATCCTTGAACACATGGATTTCTGCCTCTGGAATGCTAGGATTAAAGGCGTGTGCTACCACTGCCTAACCTCTGTTTAATATTGTGGCTGTTCTGTCTCTGACCCCAGATAAGTTTATTAAGGTACACAATATTTTGGGGAACACAATACCACCACACTATATTCTATTTTCCTTTTTTGGAAGATCACCTCCCCACCTCATTCTCTTACTATATAACTAATCTCCACAGATGCTCTGAATGAAACACACATATATAAAGCTAAAAAGCTAATGTCCACATATAAGAGAAAAAAAATACAGTGTTTGTTTTTCTGAATCTGAGTTGCCTCACCCCGAATAATTGTTTTTACTCCATCCATTTGCCTGAAATTTTTATAATTTCATTGTTCTTAATAAATGAATAATATCCCATTGTGTAAATGTACCACATTCTCATTGTTGATTCATCAGTTGACAGACATCCAGTCTATTTGTAATTTTGGGTTACAATAAATTGAGCAGCAATGAACATGGATGAATAAATATTTTGACAGGCAGCTGTAGAGTCCTTTGGGTATATATATGCCCATGTCTGTACCACTTTGCAATTCCACCAGCAATGAATAAGTGTTCCCATTTACCACATCCTTACCAGGATTTATTGTCATTTGTTTTACTGATCTTGATGATTATGATTTGGTAAGACATAATCTCAAAGTAGTTCTAGTTTATATTTCCTTAATGTCTAAGGATATTGGTCATTTTTTTAAGTCTTACTCAACCATTTGTACAATACTTTCCACAATAACCTCAAAAAATCTTGTAATAAGTTTGACCAAGCAAGTGAAAGACTTATATAATAAAAACTTTAAGAATTGAAGAAATAAATTGAACAAAACACCAGAAGATTGAAAGATCTCTCGTGCTCATAGATCAAGAGGATTAATATTGTAAAAAGGCAATCCTACCAAAACTATCTGCAGAGTAAATGTACAACCTATCAAAATTCCAACACAATTCGTCACAGAAATTGAAAAAAAACCAACTCCATATAGAATCACACATGCAATAAATAAACAAAAAGTAAAACAAGCAAAGAACAGGCTAGCTCAAACATTTCTGCATAATAAAAGACCTGCTGGGGGTATCATAATCCCAGATTTCAAGTTGTATCATAAAGATACAATAATAAAAAAGGAATGTACCAGTATAAAAACAGACATGTTAATCAGTGGAATAAAATTAAAGACTCAGACATAAGTCTACACACTTACAGATACATATTTTTTTGAAAAGCAAGTTAAAAGTATATACTGAAGAAAAGACAACATCTTAAACAAATGGTGCTGCTCAAATTGGATGACTATATGTAGAAGAATGTAAATAAATCCGTATTCATCACCATGCACAAAACTCAATTCCAAGTGGGTCAAGGACATCAACATAAGGCCAGACACCATGAGTGTGACAGTAGAGAAATACACTGGAGCTTATTGTTACAGGAAAGGACTTTCTGAACAGGATGTTAATAGCACAGGCACTAAGACCAACAACTGAACCTCATGAAAGTCAAAGGCATCTAAAGGACATCATTATTCAAGCAAAGAGGCAGCTTCAGTTGAATGGGAAAAAAAGTCTTTGCCTTCTAATTATGCTTCCTGTGGTCATTCTCCAGTGGAAGAACACACACAGAGAGAGAGAGAGAGAGAGAGAGAGAGAGAGAGAAACAAAGGCATCTCTAAGGATTATGAATGAGAACATTAATGCTATTGGATCAGGGTGTTACTCTTAAGACACCATTTTACCTTTACTTTCTTAAAGGTCCTGATAATTATGTACATCATTCAAAAGTGCAGCTTCTGGGAAAATAGTGGGTAAATACGGGAATCTTGGTTAGATGTTTGTCTCTACAGAGACTCCACCTATGCAAAGGATCTGTATCTGTATGAAAGCATGTATATTCAAAACCGTTCCTATGTATTATGAGGCCCATGGTCAGTCAGAACCCTCATATGGTCTTAAACTAGACAATGTTGTTACCTAAATGAAAGCCTTTGATTACTCTATATGTCACACTCTCTGCCCCTGCCTTATATTCAGAGGAATGTCCTATACCATTCTTTCTAGGCAGTCTTCAACCTCTTCTTGTTACATTTATCTTTTCAAGGCAAAAGCAATCCCTGAGATGCCTTTCTCTGACTTAGTATCCATCTTAGTTTGTTCTTAGTTGAGCATACCAGAAAATGGCCTGCAAAGTGGATCCATAACTAGCTGCTTCCACCTAAAAGTTTCATGACTCCTCATTTTGTATACTTTAAAATATCTGTTTTGCTTTGAACTGGAACAGAGATCTTGCCTGGGGACTTGGGCATGGAAGAAGGCTAATCTCCCCAGAGATTACAGTAAATGTAATCCTACTAATTTCCTTTATTAAGAAATAATATGGTCTGCTAGTAACAAAATAATAAAACAATAGTCTGCTAACTTATTTCCACATATATCATGATTCCTAATCCAGAACCAGGTCTGTAGTAGGTGCTCAGAAAATGTTTGCTAAATAACTAGCTGAAGTAATTATAAGTTTGCTCCCTGCCAAGAAGTTTATTTACTTTTCTTAGACATGTCATAAACAAACCATATAATTTAATGTTCATAATTGAACTTGACTATCACTGAACTAACCTTCCACTCATGCTCTTTCCATCTGATTGTATATATAAAACTGGATTGAAGTATTTCTGTCAGCTTAGTGGCTACACATGAATCTACTGATATTTTAATTATTGTCTGTGGCCCATGGCCCCCCAGTCAGCATCCCACTGACTACTCAAGCCATGGCCTTGAAGGTTTCCAGTCCCGTGGCCTCAGCTCTCCTGCAACCATGTTATGTAGGTTTAAATTAAGTCTTTATCATTCTATTCATCAATAAGACATGAGAGTCAAAGGCTGTAGTGAAAACCTGCTAACTTAGAGTGGTTGAGTAGCAACTAGCTGACCTTGCTTTTTGGCAGGAGACACTATAAGAGATACATCTCTTCCCTGTCCCAGAACCAAAGAAAGAAAAACCAAACTCAAGTCTCCACCCTTTCCTTCCTGTGCATCTTCTCTATTTAAATTGCTGGCTTCTCTGTGGCCAATTCCAGTCAGCTAGTCACTGGCTCCACCCCCGATTCAAGGTTTAAATTTATTGACAAGTCTCAGGAGTGTCAAAGTGCATTCAAAATATCCCACAACACTGGATAAAGTCCATCTTCTGTAATGCACAGTAACCATAGAGCTCCCTGAAGACTCTAGACAACAAGACACCTGCTGCTTTATAGTCCATGTTCAACAACAGCAAAGATCACATGTATGAAGGCTGCTCATCTACTAGGTTCTTGCAGTGACTGCTCCTTCTATACCAGAGCATCACTAAATAGCATCAATCATATAATATAATGCTTTCCAGAAGAGGTCGAGTACAACAGAGACAGCACAGACAGATTGTTCTCATCTTCTTCTTAACTCCATTACTAACTGGCAAGCAGATTGCCACTATAGTTATCCCCTATTTCAGCATCTTTTATAGAGATCATTTGGTGTGCTGAGGCCTAGATTAACATTTGCTCCAATATCAATCTACCTCAAGACCCAGCTATATCACTCTTGGGCATGTACCCAAAGGACTATCTATCCTACCGAATGCTTGCTCAACTGTGCTCATAATGGCTTTATGCATAATAGGCAGAAACTGTAAGCAACCCAGATGTCCCTCAACCAAAAAATGTATAAAGAAAATGTGGTACATTTGTACAATGGAATATTACTCAACTGATAGAAAGAAAAATGACATCATGAAATTCACAGGCAATAGATGGAACTAGAAAAAAAATCATCCTGAGTGAGGCAACCCACAGACCTGGAAAGAAAACCTGATAGGTACATACTTAGAAGTAGACATTAGCTATTAAGTAAAGGATAATCATACTACAATCCATAATCTAAGAGAGTCTAAGGAACAAGAAAGGTTTTAGGAGGGATGCATGGATCTCCCTGGGAAAGGAAAATAGAATAGATTTTGCAGGTGACTTGGGGCAGGTGGGGAATGGATCAGGGAGATCAGGTTGGGGAGGGAAGGGCAGAAAGAGGGAGTATGGGGAGAGACAACTGGAATAAATGGGCATTTAGAGATCAATGTGGAAACCTAGTGCAGTGGAAAATTCCTGGAACTTATGAGGGTGATCCTAGTGAAGACTCCTAGTTATGGAGGGTACAGAGCCTAAATAGGCCATCTTCTATAACAAGGCTGGGCCTCCAATTGGTCTAGGTGGGTCTGGGACACCAACCTAGCCACAAAACCTTAGTCTTACAACCTGTACTGCAAGTGAGATGCTCTGGGGCAATGGTGGCTCAGAGCTTGTGGGTGTGGCCAACTAATGACTTGTCTAACTTGAGACCCAAGCCATGAGAGGGAGCCCATGCCCAACACTGCCTGGATGACCATGACTGGAAGCTGGATGGCTCAGAGACCTAGGGTAGAACCAAACAGGACTGACAAAAAAGTCAAAAAACTGATTCCTAATGATATTCTGTTATAGTCATAAATTGGTACCTAGCCCAATCATCATCAGAGAGGCTTCCTCTAGCAGTTGATAGGAGTAGATTTAGAAACCGACAGCCAAACAGTGGGCAGAGCTTGGGAAACCCCACAAAAGAGGGAAAGGAAGGATTGTAAGAGCTGGAGGGATCATGGACACACCAGAATACAGCCCACAAAATTAACTAAGCAGGGCTCATAGGTGCTCACAGAGACTTAGTGAAAGTCACAGAGACTGCATGGATCTGCATCAGGCCCTCTGCATACATGTTATGGTTAGTTAGCTTGGGGTTTTGTGGGACTCCTAACAGTGTGAGTGGGGGTGTCTCAGACTTTTTTTGCCTGATCTTGAGATCCTTTTCCTCCTACTCTGTTACCTCATTCAGCCTTAATATGAGGGTATATGCCTAAACTTAGTGCATCTTGCTATACCATGTTCAGTTGATATTCCTGGGAGGCCTGCTTTTTTCTGAAGGGAAACAGAGGAATAGTAGATCTGGGGGAAAGGAAAGGTGTGGGAGACTGGGAGGACTGGAAGGAGAGGAGTCTGGGGTTGGGATGTATTGTATGAGGAAAGAATAAAATAAATTTTAAATTAAAAAATAAATCTGAACTCAGGTTTTCTGCAAGTATAGCAAATGATATTAGCCACTAAGCCATCTATTCAGCCCCTACATCAACATCTTACTATTAAGTTTCAAATTTGTAGGAAACTTGAAAATGTTTTACTTTGAAAAACTAAATTCCTGTCACTTAAGTTACATAATTAACATTTCACTATACTGACTTTATCAACTATTATCCATCTCTCAGAACCAAAACCTGGCAATCTGTTTTAACTCAGGTTAACTTTTGAAATCATTATTTTAATTCCAAGCATGTATTTTAATCCTTGTGCACTCTAACTAGTCATCTGTTCATGTGCCTTACTGAGCATCACCAAATATGAGGAACTGTGATTTTTGCTGAAGACACAGAGATTAGTTAGAATAATATCTCCCATGAAGGAGTCCCCAGTGAAGTGAAGAAGACTGCGGTAGGAAGAAAAACATCCCCCAAAGGTGCCCACAATGCAACCCTAGAACCATATGTGAGATCACATGGCAGAAGAGAATAAGGTTTGCAAATGGAACTGATAATGAAAAGAAGAAGCTGTTGTGGAATATTATTTTAAGATAATACATTTGTTTATGTTGTGGAATATTTGTTTAATGATGCAAAGATGTGTTACAATCCTTTATGTTGTGTTTGTTTAACTCCATGAGTCTATATTATTTTGCCTGTTTAAACACCTGATTCATCTAATAAAGAGCAGAACATCCAATAGCAAGGCAAGAGAAAGGATGGGTGGGGCTAGCAGGAAGAGAGAATAAATAGGAGGAGAAATCTGGGAGGAGCAAGATCAAGGAGTGAGAAAAGAAGGGGGCAGCCACCCAACTACACAGCAAGCCACTAAATAAGAAGGAAAGAAAAGGTATATGGAAATAGAGAAAGAAAAAAAAAACCCAGAGGCAAAAAGTAGATTGGGTTAATTTAAGTTAAGAAATGTTGGCTAGAAACAAGCAAAGCTAAAGCCAGGAATTCATAAGAAGGAATGAGCCTCCATGTGTTTATTCGGGAGCTGGGTGGTGGACCCACAAAGAGTGAAAAGAGTAAAGAGTAAAAAACAACAACTACTTTTGGCACCCAATGTGGGGCTCCTGAATTTCCATAGGGCCTGAGAAAGCTTAAAAAAATAGAAAGAAAGAAAGAAAGAAAGAAAGAAAGAAAGAAAGAAAAGAAAAAGGGCTCCTTTAAGAGGCTCTGCTGTTCAGCCAGCAGGGCAGTGCTAAATAGATATTGCAAGCTAAGTAAACTACACTTGTGGCAATTCAGGTATCAGCTTCCTACAGTTAGGAAGGTTTAATGTAGTTCCTGGTCACACACCTCAGACTGGGCTGTGAGCTTTAGGCTTGGCTCTCATGAACCTAGAAGTTGGTGGAGCCTGCCAATGAGCCACCCAGAGGAACCAGCTGTAGCTTAGCAGTTTAAAGTTTGCTTACACAGTCAAAAAAAAAGGTGAAAAGATATGCAGTAAAAAGCATGCAGATGTGAAAAATTCTAAACAGGTTCCAGTGTGCTTTACAATGTTTGTAGGCTTAAGAAAGAAGGAATTTCATAGAAAGAAATACATAGTTTAAAATAATGAAGTAAAGTCTTAAAACGGAGTAAAAGTAATATAAGAGAAAAAAGTCACAAAACAATTGGAAAATACACAGATACTCTGGATCCTATATAATATTGTGTTGGTTTTGAATAAGCAAACAACAGCTGCTAAGAGACATAGGATTGAAAGGGGGCTGATTAAACAAACCAGCCTAGATATTTTTAGAATGCTTTAACTTAAAAATAGAAGTCAAAAGTGTATTTGTCAAATGGAAGTCAAATATGATTTGGATGGAGAAGGGGTTTCGCTTTTGTTTCCACAGGAAACAAGAGGCTATGGATTTTTTCCAGGCTAATATGGATCAGGTTTGATCAAGGGAGATCTCCTGAATCTTGACAGGTGATATATATCAACAAAGGTTATTGCTGGTCCTCCCAGGACTTGGCCATTATCTCAATTTTCTCAGGTACCCTTAAAAATGTCTTCACTAACAGACAACAGGAAGCAATCTGGAGAATACAATGCCCACATTCCTAAGAGATGGGGTGGGGTGTCTTTGGTTATTTGGTGGGTTAGGGATGTTTGTTATCATCTAGGGGAATATAGGAATATAAGATAAAAAAGCAAAAATTAATCTCAGATATTTTGCATTGGTATGGGTTTTGTTATATTGATACAAATTTAAAGTTATTTTTGTTATACTGAATGTATTATTTTACTCTTGTTTGGGGGTTTGTGCTTATGCAGCTCATTTAAAATGCAATATATAATTAAGAAATGAGATTAGTATTTAGTCTATAATAATCAAACTTGTAGTCACATTACATATGTTTCCAATGTTGAATAGGTATACTTAGATTAATAAATGGTCTTCAAATGCTTCAAAGACATACAGAATATGGCATTTAAAATGTTTTGTTAACATAAGGCTTTTCACAATGAGATACATCTGCTCCTGGCAACACCAATTTACTTCAGAGAAGATGACATGCATCAAAGAAACTCCTCATGGAGTTTACTTTCATTGTGGCAAAATTAGCCATTTGGGCAAGAAACTATTTTGCCTGGACTGCCTGACAGTATGCTATACAAACTGGACATGCAGGACACACAGGAAAAAGACTGTTGAACTTTGCCAAAACAAGGCAAGAAAGTCCTTCAAGATTTCTGCTTCACAGAAGAGTCTGTTAGATATTCCGCAGGACACAGAGGAAAGTTACTGATGAACTTTGCCAATACAAAGCAGGACAGTCCTTCAAATATCCTGCTTCACTGAAAAGTCTACCAGATACTCTAGGCCTGTAGGCTGAAGATGAATACCCCAGTGTTGCAGGGAACTTGGAAACTTTGGGTGACTGTTCAGGCAGGCAGATGTCTCTGTTGTTAGGTAATATTACATCCTTCTGGACCTTTGGAGTTGAAGACTAGATAGTTATAGCTGCAGTTTTCCTTCATTAAGATAGAAAGTATATTAGGTATAAAACTTTGGAGTCACTAAAGACGGGATGGATGGTGGAGTATTTTCTCTGAATTTGTTAAATACAAATAGATTGAATATTGTAAATGTAATTCCTGCTTGATAACGATTTTGTTGTATGTAGTTTTATTATGTTAAAGTTAAAACCTTTCACTTTTATTTAGACAAAAAGGGAGAAATGTTGTAGAATATTATTTTAAGATGTGTTACATTTGTTTATGCTGTGGAATATTTATTTAATGATGCAAAGATGTGTTGTATTCCTGTATGTTGCATTTGTTTAACTCTGTAAAGCTGTGTTACTTCACCTGTTTAAAATGTCTGATTGGGCTAAAAAAGAGCTAAACAGTCAATAGCAAGGCAGGAAAAAGGATAGGCAGGTCTGGCAGGCAGAGAGAATAAATAGGAGAAGAAATCTGGGAGGAGCAAGATTGAGGAGTGAGAGAAGAAGGGCCAGCCACTCAGCTATACAGCAAGCCACTGAGTAAGAAGGAAAGAAAAGGTATACAGAAATAGAGAAAGATAAAAGCCCAAAGGCAAAAGGTAGATGAGTTAAGTTAAGAAAAGCCGACTAGAAACAAGCCAAATTAAGGCCAGGCATTCATAAGAAAAAATAATCCTTCATGTGTTTATTTGGGAACTGGGTGGTGGGCCCCCAAAGAGTAAAAACAACTACAGCAAGCAAAGTCAGGGCAGAGAGAAATACAGAATAGCAGAGGCACAGCAGGGCTGGTTTCTGAAATGGTAGGATGCAGCCATCAGCCAAAGGATGTGGAAGCCTCTGTGTGCTAGAAAAGGGCTAACATGAACTGACCCTAGAACCTCTAGAATGGAGTGGGCCCTCCTGACATCTTCACTACACCCTGGGAGGCCCATTTTGAATTTCTGCACTACAGAATTCTAAGATAATAAATCTGTGTAATTCTATGGCATTGCAGTTTGGCAGCTTCTGATAGCAGACATAGGAAAGCTGGCATGCCCACATTATTCTGAGACCATGTTGCCAGTCCTGTGATAGAAGTGGCCACAAAGCTATGTTTGAAAATAGAGCACACTCCAGGAAAATCTCAGGAGTTCCAGGCAGATGAAAAAGGAGTCTATATGGAAGACAAAGGGAGAGGAGGCATTCTTGACAGAATGTACACTATAATATCCACAGAAATGAAAAACTACAAGATATCCTTGAAGAATGAACTGAAGAATTTTGCAACATTCCTATTTCTGTCAATGTTGCTTCATTTTTTTTCAGTGCCTTGTCTATTGTTATAAATTTTAAAATGTAGATACTATAGTCTTCCCTAAAAAAAAAAAACAATTCTAAACCATGACACAAAGGATAAATGAAACAATTAAGGGTAAAGCATTATCCATTTAATGTATAATTGTTTCTTAGGCCTGAATGTCCTTGAAGGTAATAGTCGTATATAATAGCTATGTATATTTTCCCTATGAATATAATGGATATGTGTAAAAATCAAAACAGCTGTGTTACCTTGCCAAAATACTTAAATGGTGTTACCTCAATGTCAATGTTTTTCAAAATTAGTGATGAACACTTGATAAAGTTTTGAAAAACCAGGGTATACTTTTAGTTCAATGGAAAAATGTAGTCATATGTCTTGCTTAGCTTAAGCTTTGTTTCCATCCCTTTGTTGGCATGTTAGCCAGGTAACTTTTCATTGGAAATTGTAAAACCCCAATACTTACAGCAGGACTGGGTAGGACCAGAGAAACTTCTGGCTACACACATGCATGTAGGCACTAGACCCACAGTAGCAGATAAACTGTGTACACACCTCTGCAGGGTTTCTATTGCTGCAATTTCCCTTCATTCTCTCCTCTTCTAGTCCTTTCACTACCAGCCTATTGAGTTCTTTCCATTTGTAATGTTTTTCACAATTTGTTCTCATTTCTCAGAAGTGCTTGCTCCTTGCTCAACAACTTCACTATTTTCATAAAACCAAGGCTAAAAGATGTGCAGAAATTCCCTCACAAGCTGCTGAACCTGAGTTCTATGAACCTACCAGAGTCAAAATATTGGAGCTACTCCCTCAGGCAGGAAGCCAATGCAAGAAGATAGCTCCATTCCTGGCATTTACTAAGGTCCAGGGTAACAGTGAAGGCCAGGTATGGTCCAGGACTCCAAAAATGACTGGTTATTTATTTGATATGAAGAAAGTTGAATAAACCTAGTTCATACTGATTGTCTGTGATACAGGAAAGACAGTGACCCACTTCTTGACCTCAAAGGTAGATCACCAGCTGGCAGGTATAGCCCAGGAAGCCTAGAGTCCCAGTTGCACAGTGTGGACTCACTTGCATTTAGATGTAGCTGCTTTCTCACTTGGTACCTTTGCATGGTTGCAAATTCTTCTGATGCAGTCCTTAATATTAAACAAAGGGCTCTGCCCTCTAATTTTACACTGAGCCCTACAAAGTATGGAGCAAGTCATGTGCATGAGATATGTCCTGGCTCAAACTAAAGAATCAGCTTAGGTTGGGGTGATTCACCATGAAGGTTAAAAAGCAAACAGGCAAGAGAGAGAGAGAGCAACACTTTTACATTTGTCCAGAGGGGTGAGAGGGCATGACTAAGTGAGAGGTTTTCGATAAATGAGTATAAGGCACAGCATGAAGAACAGAGGGCATGTGCTTGACAATGAGGAAGTGGAGACAGAAGAAGAAAAGCCTTTGGATGCCGTCCTCAGATGCACAGACTTCTATCTTTAAAGTGCCAGAAAAGTCTTGGAGATATTTTACAGGAAGTGACAAGTTAGATCTCCATTGAAAATATCACTTAGGACAGAAAACAAACTTCAATAGGATAAAGGTGAAACACTGAGAACTGAGACAATGGAACCATCCAGTCAACCAATAAGAGAACACTGTGGGAGATTCGAAGCAGTCAATTGAAAAAGCTTTGGGAATAAACCTGCTATAACAGGTGTGAACAATTCAAGTTTCTCTATATATGATGACTATTTTCTTAATGACTACAACTATAATTTTAGAAAGGACATCAAGGAGTTAAAACAACTTTTACTTCAATCATTTTTGAAGGTAGAAACTGTCATGTTTCTGGCCAGTGACATGTAGGTGGAAGTCACTGTCACTTTGTGGAGTAGAGAAAAAAGTGAGGATTTATGAATAGGGACAAGCTCAGCTGATTCATGATTCTGATAATGCCTCTCCCTGTATCTTCCCTATTTTGTGCCTATTAGTTTTCTTCTAACTATTGTATTTCTAACAATACAAAACACAAAGCTGGAAAGGGCTAATGTCCTCGATGACTCTTGCTAAAATTGTCGCTCGCTTCTGAAAGCTGACTTCAACCTCTAGAGTTTTCTGTTACTGAGGAAAAAGAAAATCTAGTAAGCCATCTCACTGCAGAGGTCACTGTCACATTGCATTGCATGCAATCCTAGCAGGAACAGTTGTTGTTAGTTATGAGTTGGTTAACTGCTGATGCTCAGGAAACCAAGAGGGACAGGGTCAGTGCAATCTGGAACTTCAGTTGCCCTTCTGGAGGCATGGGAGGCTGACAGCTGAAAAGTCCTGCAGTGTATAGAGCACACGCAGCATGCATGTGGAGGTGACAGTGGAAAGAGGTGACAGTAAAAGCAAGGCCTTTAACATCTGTCATCTGTGCTATGTCCAGAAACAGTGTGTGGAAGCCAGAACAGCACCCCTAGAAAATGTGGAACCCAGATCTTTGTTGAGAAATTAGTGCAGCAAAAGTAACTTCACCTTTAATATTGTGCAGAGATGGCATCTAATAATGTAGAAATGATGTTTACTGGTGAAGAGTATGGTACTTTAGAGTTTAATGAAGTTGAATGACAGAGAGACACACAATGGTAGTGAGCTAGGACTTCCTATAAAATTCAACAAAAGTACATCCCAAGAGCCAAAGTGGAGATACAGAAGTCCGCACTGAGTATGTGGAGGCAACAGAGAGACTAGTGTTTGACCAGAACCAGCAGGTAGACTACAGACCATTGTTCTCCTTAGGGAAATGATTAGCTTGGACTTAATAATAGTAACTCTGGCAAAGGGACCAAGAGAGTCAAACAAATGACTCTGGATCAGAAGACAATTGAGTTGGAAGGACAAGGTTGGTCAGAAGTCCTGGTCTATGACCCCTTTTTAGGAAGTTATACCTGGAATCTAGGTCTCAAGTGTGATCAGCATACTCTCTGTTGGCTAGGAAACTGCAGAGTCTACCTGAATGCCAACAGAAGTGGACTAAGCTGGTGACTTTCCTTCTCTATTCTATTTCCTCTAATCATTGGAAGAAACTGAATATAAAATGCTCCTATCTAGACACTACAGGGTACTGCTAGTACAAACCAGGCCTGTGTGGTACTATTTATATAACTTATTTGTCTCCACTATTATTTTGCCTATTAAAATCTTGATTCTACTAATGGCTGACATCAGTGGGATTTCTTAAGTTTACTGTCAAGAAAAAGCATGATGAGATACAAACTCAAGGAAAGGCTCAAAAATCTATTGTTTGTACTATATACTCAACATCTTATGAGACAATATCTTTATTTTGATCTCATGGATATAACAAACATAAGTTAAAGTAGAGAGATTATGCTCAGAGAAATTTAAAATCAGCTCACTCTATAGGTTGTGAGAATTCTACTGCTTCTTAACTCAGTTTTATTGTAACAATAAAAAGATGATTAGTTGTCACCTAAGCTCTAAGTCTAAAGAAAACTACATGTATAATACCATTTTCTCAGGAAACCTATGAGACAAATTTCATTATAAGGATTTCCAAGTGCTAGAGTTTCAAAGGGCTATAGAATGAAAGAAGTTTCTTAGTGCCAAGACTACATTTGCCATGGAAGCAAAGGCTCCCAATACTGTAAGCATGACCAGAACTTCAGTTGGCGAACACAGAGAAAGAATCCCTTTTAACTTGTTCTCAAACCCACTTGGATCTTGTTGTAGACATTGATTGACCAATCAACACACAGTTGAGGGAATAAATACCACTTGTAGTTTATCTGGAAAGCTATTATCTAGCATACTTCTCATTTCTCTTTGAAAAAAGACAATTAATGAAACACCATGAGAGTCCAAAATGTAGAATGGCTTCAGATACAGAAAAGCAATCCCACTAGAGCACAGAAACTGAAGGCTCTGGGAGGTGAGCCATGGGAAAAAGGAGATGCAGAACGATGGACAAAGTTAAACATAAACAAATAATTTTCTCTACTCTCTCATGAACCTCTGTCTTTGCTCAATTTATTTACCATTAGTAATAAAAATGAGAATACAGCCTACCTAGTGTGTTCTATGTGATTTACACTTGTTACCTGTTTAATTTTAAACTGCACAGTAAATAGGAAAGCATGCAATTAAAAACAAAGAAATTAAGATTCATAGAGGTGAAGTAAATTATACTGGTCTCAGAGATTATAAGAAGTGGAAAAATAACACAAATTTAGAAGTTTCCCATTGTAAACATTGTCAGCAATCACTCAGTTCCACTCACTTTGTCTTGGAATCACAACATACCTCACAGTTTACCCACAGTCTTCTAGCTATACATAAGTACCAAGAATTCCAGGATTTCCAACCATTAAAATCTAAACCATTTCAGCACTGTCAATGCTGCTTTCCTTATGCTAATCAAATATGGAAACCTCTACTGCCAAATTCAAATTGTATGTGTTTTTTTTTCCTTGAACTCATATCTACTCTAACTATGCCTAAAAGAATTCTATTTGATTGATGATGCATACATGGAAGGATGTCCTGTGAAAGTGGCTTCATCCCCTTCCTTGAGCTATAAGAGGTAAGAGGAGGATCACAGGGAAGAGGGAAAGCCTAATGCCATCACTAAATAAAGGTACCTCATCTTCTTTTGCTTCTATGTGCTCCAAAGGTTGGTAATCCTAAGAAGTGTGGCTCCTCGAGTTACTTGAATGAGAATACTGAGAAGTAAAAGCTTGGCAATAATAAATTGGCTCTGAAAGTAGAGATGACTGCATGGGATTTTGAAGAATTCAGAGAGCCTGAAGCTGTCAGGCAGTGTCTCCTACACTACAGTGGTGAATGACACAGAAAAGCCAAAGGTCTCTATGAGGTGAGGGAAGTTAGGCTAGAGGACCTCAAGAATTCCAAAATGAGGACCAGTGACTAGAAACGTTGTGACAACTGAGATGTTCAGCTAGGGTGGCTATGTGCTGTTCTCTAAATTGAGGCAATTTTAACAGGATCGAAAGGTAACAGGTTCTCACTGGGCTCATCATGGGCAAATATATACAGAGCTTCATGATCCTATAGAATACGGAAATACAATGAACTGGAACCAGCCAGGATCTTGTGCTTGCCACGTGGTAGTCGTAGGGACAGATATATTTCTTTTAATGTAAGTTGTTCCACTACTGACCATTAGAATGTAGATACAATCCTAGAGAACAAAATCCTAAATAGATGTTTGAAACTTTAATTGCTGACTTTGCATAAAATAGATTCTCCCAATTTCTATTCTGATGTTGTGATAAAATATTCTGACAAAGTCTACTTAGAGGATAAAGGTACTTTTTAAACTTATAATTCCAGGTTATAGTCCATCACTTTTGGGAAGTCAAGGTAGCAGGAACTTGAAGTAGCTAGTTATAATACATAAATGGTCAAGAGCAGAGATAAATGAATGAGTGCATGCCTCCTATTAAGCTCATTACTCATGATCTAAATAATCCTTCATTGAGATTCCCCTTTCCAGATAATTCTAGTTTATGTCAAATTAATAATTACACAAAGTTAGATTACCAAAGCACAGGATGGATCTTTAAAATGATCATTAGATTGAACTATGAAAAAACTAATATAAGACTGTAACTAAAAATATACTTATAACATATATATTATAGATTGAAACTCAGCAAAAATAAATTCAACACTTTAGAAGTAGTTAGTTTATAATAATTAAAAGTTCCTTCCTCCCTGGAAATCTATTACCCTTTATACTGAAGTAAAAATTGTGGCAAGATTCAGGAGGGGAGGTTGCCTGACGGGATGCAGAAAACTTTAAAGATATAGGTTCAGAGCACAATGTTTTATATATCTCTTCTGGTAACTGAAGGAAGGACCTAGTCCAACAAATAGTCACAGCATCATCAAGCCATCAAGCCCTGTTTAATCTCATTTGACTTCCCAGGTTCACTTGATTACAGTTTCCTTCAGCACTGGATGAATTAACCCTGCATCTTTATCATGACCCTTACAATAGAAACAGCTAAGTTAACAAGTGCAAATCATGAGTCAGGCTCCGGGCTAAGCAGAGCATGGCATTATTCCATTGAACGCCTACAGTAAGTCTTAGAGATACATGCTATTATTATCTGGATTTCACACATGGGAAACAGTATAGCAGAGGGTGGTGAGTACTTTACTGAACTTATTGTCCTCTGTGACTTGTCACATATCTAGACTACCTGTTCCCCTGAGAACATATTTATAGTCTTTAACCTCATCAGTCCATATAGACCAGTAATGTGAACCTTTGTCTTCCCTGCTCTTCCCTATCTATTTGTTCGATATCTATTCCCTGTGTAGTCATCATTTATCTCCAGCCTTTGAGTGACTTTGTGGCACAGAGTACTCATAGCATCCCACTGATAGCATCATTTGAATTATGCATAAACAAAAAAATAAACTTTTCATAAGTCAAACCATGGGGATTTTGTCTTCAACAGAATCTAACATCATCTACACAAGAGCTTATAGTGAAATTACAGAGTTGTCAAGAACTTTATAAGCACTAAGTACTGGAATAAAGATTCCAAATAAGTTAATTCAGTGCCAGAATCTGCACACCGAGACAAATGTCATGCTGCCTTACTAAATCTCCTTACCTGGTTTCTTATTAAATTGTGAGATCTATCATGGAAGAAATTTTACATTTTTATTTATGAATCAATAGCATTTAGTGCTCAAAAGGAGCTCAGATGGAATTGAAAGTAATTAAATTCAGTTGGATGAAATGTTATATAAATTTTCCCAGCATTAACATCCACATGCCTTCCCTCCTAGCATCTTATATAACATTAATATTTTCAAATCATTTTTACTTTCCTTAAGCCAGTTGCAAATTCCCAGGAGTTATTAGTTGATCTTAAAATTCACTTTGACACTTGCTGTGTAACAAACTCTTCTGGTACCCTCACACTGATTCGGACTGAGCAGATTGATTAAGTTCAGGCAGGCAGCACTTTTCTATGCCATCAGTTATTTACACAACAATTCTACAAAATACATATTCTCTCCATATCACAGATGGGCAAATGTGAAAATGAAGGATTAAAGGTGTGCATCAATTAAGCTGAAGCTAACTATTGACAGACATGTGACCACCATGTGGTGTGTGTGTATGTGTTTTTGTATTCTGGTCTTTCATTCTTTCTTTCTTTCTTTCTTTCTTTCTTTCTTTCTTTCTTTCTTTCTTTCTTTTCTCTTTCTTTCTTTCTTTAACATAGTGCTTTAGTCAAGTTATTCAGTGCCTCTCCCATGTTTCAAACTCAGAAAGGTTTAAGTGGTCAGAACCTAAATACATACAGAATAATGACTCAGACTGGAAACACTACCCAATAGATTTCCACAACATTAGTGATGCTAAATGACAAATCAAATAGTAGTTGTAATGGAGGCAAATGGGGTGGTCATCAGTTGAAGAAGTTGAGGTGTAGAGCATCCATAAAAGTGTTGGACAATTGAAGATCAACAAGAAACAAGTCTTAGGATCCCAGAACTGGGATAAAGCTTATGTTCTTTAAAAATGAAGATAAAACTAAAACTTCTTTAAACAAACAGTAGCTGTGAGAAATCAAATATAACTCTTAGTTAGAGCTGGAAACTTCAGAACACACTTCTCCTTGCTGGTAAATCAAAGAGATTTAAAACATTTCTGTTTAAGTATAGATAGCTCCATAGCTCCATAGTCAGGCTTCCTTGATTTAGGGAAAGTTTAGAAAGTCCTGAAATATTTTTAAATTAAACAACATTCTCCTAAATTAACTTTTAGTCAAAGATGAAATCCTGAATTAATTATACATAAAATTATAATTTATTCATAGATAAACAACAGTACAATCACGAAATATCATAGGTAATAAGATAAAAATAATGCATTGTTTAAGGGTACAATGATACCACTAAAGCTGACATTAGCAAAGTATGAAGGTAAAAGTTAATGACCTAAGATCTATGGGAAGAAAGTAGCATTTTAAAAGTAGCCAAGCCAAGAAACAGTGTCTGTCTGACACTGCAAAAGTTTCAATGAAAGAAAGTCAAGAGAAATGTAAGCTACAAAAATAAAAATAAAAAGCTACTGAGATTTTTCTCCTAAAGGGTGGCTATGGAGGCATCTGACCACACCCAGCAATGCCTACGGAGTGGATTTTCTGCTCAGAAAGTGACTTGGGTGGCTCAAGCATCTGATTTGTTGAGACCTTGGAGAGACAGACAGTAAATGCAGAGGAAAATCAAAACAGGCTGAGGAAGGAAATCAGGCCACAGCAAACCTCAGGCAAGTGTGAGAAGGGTACAGGAACCTGAAATTGAGATTTCCAGCATTCACACTTCCTTTGCTTCATCCATTTCTAGGAGAAGCAAGTGATCTGAAGGAGGAGCTCAGAGCTGGGCAGGAGCTGAAATCAGTGAGCCTGGATGTAAAAGCAGAGAAGGACACTTAAGCAACTCATGGACACAGAGAAAGTCAAGGTACTTTCTCTGAAATGCTTGTGAAATCTGTTCTGCTCACCCACTCACCGACTGTAGGTCTGTGGAACAAGAGATCCAGTAGAGTCCCAACCCCCTCCCCCCAAAAAAATGGTGCAGAGCAGGGAAAGCGTTATAGCATCTAGGTTGGAGAAACAAACCCCAAGGTACACAAACTGGAGGTAGCAGCAGAAACATGTTAAGGAGTGAGATGTCATAATATCCCCACATGAGCCATAGCAGGAGATTCTGGGTGGATCACAAAGAGTCTGTGACAGGACTTGTATAGTGACCTCATAGACAGAATTAAGGCACACTCTTAGAGCAGACCCTCAACCAGACAAGAATATCATAAACTGAGAACATAATGCCTTCTATTTATCCTTTAAATAATTTGTATACACTTTTTACTATTTAATTTCTATTTGCTATTTTATATACATATATACTGCCATTTCCAAAAATTTTAATCTTTGTTTTCTGAGTCGTCTCACTTAATACTTTAAGTGTTCATTTGATATTTGTATCTTGTTGGAAAAGGACCTTGTGTCTATCCTTTTTTTTTGCCAAACTTAATATATAGCACTTTATCTACTGCATTTTATTCTTCTAACCTATGTGTATATAGAATATATATATAGCACACACACACACACACACACACACACACACACACACACACACACACATATAGTGGTATTCTGCTTGTACTGAAATGTGATTTTATTTGTATGTTAATAAATAAAGTTGCCTAGGGGTCAGAGCTTTAAGAAAGCCATAGCGAAAGCCAGGGCGGTGGTGGTGCACGCCTTTAATCCCAGCACTTGGTAAGCAGAACTAGGTAGATCTCTGTGTGTTCAAGGATACAGCCAGCATTGGAGACACACGCCCTTAATCTCAATACCAACCATAGAAAACTTGGGAGGTCTGTACAGAGAGGCCGTGATGAGACAGCCACGTAGTTGGGTTCACAACCAATGAGAAGGAAGAACCAGAACTCTTTATAAGACAACCGCACAGGAAGAAACTCCCTTTTTTTTCGGAGAAGTCTCTTGGCGAGAGAGTCTAGCTGGCGGAAAGTGGGTAAGGCTTCTAGCTCTGACCTCTTGGGCTTTCACCTTTACATTGGCTCTGTGTTTCTTATTTAATAAGGCGGTTGGTTACATCTACATATAAGTATATAATTCTTATTTTATTTCAACTCTTTCCCTAACCCCTTCATTCCTTTACATAAGTATGGATGTCTTAGCTCTAAAAAACCTAAACCTTTTTTTGATTTGTTTTTTTCAAGACAGGGTTTCTTTGTGTAGTTTTGGTGCCTGTCCTGGATCTTGCTCTGTAGACCAGGCTGGCCTCGAACTCACAGAGATCCACCTGGCTCTGCCTTCTGAGTGCTGGAATTAAAGGCATACACCACCACTACCTGGCCTTAAAACTCTTATTTTCACCAGAATCCCAGTACCCCCTTTCCAAATCCCATAGTGAAAACAATTGAGGAGCACAGCATACTCTCCTGCAGCTGAATCAGCGCATCCATAAAACCAGCAGAGCTGCTGCCAAAGGGAGTTTCCAACTGAAAATAATCCAGATGAAGACAACTCATTAGGAGGACTCACATAAGTAAAATAAACAAACCAAAAATTGGAAAAACTAGCAACCAGAGAACACACGCATACTCCAAGGAATATGAAAAACATGCAAAATATGAAAAAAAACTAAAAGTAAAAATATAAGGCCTATTTGCATTTTTCTACATGCAGCCATCCAGTCTGGCCAGCACCATTTGTTGAAGACCCTGTATTTTTCCAGTATGTATTTCCAAATTTTTAATAAAAAATCAGGTGTTCATAGGTGTGTAGACTTATGTCTGGATCTTCACTTTGATTCTATTGACCAGAATGACTGTTTTTATGGTAATACCATGCTGTTTTTATTTCATTAGCTCTTGTTGTATAGTTTGAGGTCAGGGACTGTGATACCTCCAGCAGTTCTCTTATTAGTCAAAAAATTTTTTTAGATATTTTGGGTTTTCTGTATTTCCACATGAAGCTGAAAAATTATCTTTTTGATTTCAGTTAGGAATTGTATTAGAATTTTGATGGGAATTTTGTTGAATCTGTAGATTGCTCTTGGTAGGATGGTCATTCTTACTATATTAATCCTACAGATCCATGAGCATGGGAGACTTTTCCATCTTTTGATATCTTTTTCAATTTCATTCTTAAAATTTTTATTATACAAGTTTTTATTTGATTAGTTAGAGTTACCCCCAAGACATTTTTTTGAGGCTATTGTGAAAGGGATTGTTTCCCTGACTTCTTTCTTGGTCTGTTTGTCATTGGTATATAGGAAGACTAGTGATTTTTTTTGTCTTAATTTTGTATTCTGCTACATTGCTGAAAGTGTTTGTCTGCTGTAGGAGATTCTTGGAGTTTTTACAGTCATTTATATACACAATCATATCATCAGGAAATAAAGATATTTAGCTTCTTTCTTTCTTTCTATTTATATCCCTTTGATCTCCCTTAGTTGTCTTATTGCTCTAGCTAGGACTTAAGGTACTATACTGAGTAGGTATAGAGAGAGTGGACAACCTTATCTTGGCCCTGATCAGAGGAAATGCTTTGAGTTTCTCTCCATTTAGGTTGATGTTGGCTATGGGTTTGTGGTAAATTTCCTTTCTTATGTTGAGGTGTGTCCCTTGTATCTCTTATCTCTCCAGAACTTTTATCACAAACGGGTTTAGATTTTGACAAAGGCCATTTCTGCGACTAATGAGAAGATCCTGTGTGATTTTTTTTTTCATTTCCATCTGTATGGTAGATTACTTGTATCAATTTGTGTATGTTAAAGGAACCCTGCATCTCTGGGATAAAACCTACTTGATAGTGGTGAATGAACCTTTTGATGTATTCTTATTCTTCAGTTTGTAAGTACTTTATTGAGAATTTTTGCATCTATGTTCATAAAATTGGACTAAAATTCTCTTTCTCTGTTGGGTCATCACTAAAGCTATCTGGCCCTGGGCTGTGCTTATCACCCTGTACTAAATTCAACTTGAAATGTATCAAAGACCTCAAATAAGGTCAAATACACTGAAGCTGGTAGAATTGAAAGTTGGAGAATAATCTTGAACTCATTATCACAGGAAAAGACTTTGTGAAAAGAACACAATTAGCACAGGCACAAAGAACAACAATTAATTCATGAGACGTTAAGAAACTGAGAAGCTTGTGTCAAAGGACATAATTGTTTGGACAAAGCAGCACACTACAGAGTGGGAAAGGAGTTTTACCAACTACATATCCAATAGAGGGATAATATATAAAATGTATAAAGAACTAAAAAATGGACATCAAGAAAACAAATAACCAAATTAAAATACACGAGGTAAAGATCTAAATAGAGAATTCTCAAGAGACAAAAGGCAAATAGCTGAGAAACACTTAAAGAAATATTCAACATCCTTATCAGGGAAATGAAAATCAAAACTATTTTGAGATTTCATTTTATACTAGTCAGAATGGCCAAGATCAATAAAGCAAATGACAGCTCATTCTGGTGAAAACGTACAATAAGGGCAGTGGAAATGCAAACTCACACAGCCACTATGGAAATCAGTGTGCGGTTCCTTGGGAAGCTGGAAATAGATCTACCTCATGATCCAGCTATACCATAACTCTTGAGAGTATACTCAAAGGTCTCTACATCCTTCTATAGAGACACTTGCTCAACCATGTTAATTGCTGCTCTATTCATAAAAGCCAGAAATTGGAAACAGCCTAGAAGTCTATGAATGAAGGGATGAACAGAAAAAAAATGTGGTACATTTACACAATGAAATATTATTCAGCTGTTAAAAACATGAAATTTACGTATTAAAGGATGGAGATAGAAAAAAAATATCCTCAGTGAAGTAACCCAGACACAAAAAGAAAAATATGGTAGTTATCTGTTCATATGTGTCTGTTAGCTGTTAAGTCTCTAAGTAGTTCTAATATGTAGAACCACAGTAAGGGACTATGAGGCAGAGTTGAAATACCCTAGGAAAAAGAAATAGAACAGATAGTTATTGATAGATGAGGCGTGATATTGGGACACTGGAACTGTAGGATCAAATAAGGATGTGGAGGAAAGACTACATGGAGGGACAGCTTAAACTAAGAGCCATGTGAGGAATCCTATGGAAACCTATTACAACATAAGCTTCCTAAACCATATACATACATAAAAGAAATCTAAATGGAGGCAACAAATAACAGGAGAGACAAAGCCCCAACTAGACATCTCTCATCACCAAATGAAGCCTCTAGTTCTGGGAATGAGTTATATCTAACCAAATCATTGGCCAAGGGGGCCTCATGGAAAACCCCAAACAACGAGGCGGTTGCCAAGGCTATTGGCTGATCTCCAGAAGCTGATGGTAAAGCCCTGCTGCTGAAGATAATACCTACACAACTCACTGAACACCGAGGCTGAGCTGGTGCCTACCCAGAGCCTTCACCCCTACTGACTAGTGTTCATGGAACTTAAAGGGACTTTGTATGCTACCAAAGGAGAAAGGTAAACACCAATATAGGTACAAACTTTTTATTCTGCAATAGTGGTCAGCCTGCAAGTTATGCTGGTACAATAGTGACACAAGCTTGTGGTACTACCCAATCACTCACTGATTGGATGTAAGGCCCACTCTATGAGATGGAACTCATTCCCAACACTTCTAAGGCAGCCAAGAACCTAAGTTTAGATAGGTCAGGGACCCAGTGGAAAAAAAACAAACACTGCTAAAGTAACTTAGCAATAAAATGATTCCTCATTGCAATCTGCTATCCTTATAGATCAGTGTCCTGCTCCCCATCACCTGAGAAGCTTCACCCTGCAGTAGATTGGAACAATTACAGAGACCCACAACTAGACAATGGGCAGAGAATTAGAAACCTTTGAACACTCCATCCTAAATAAGATGTCTCCATCAAGTCCCTCCTCTTAGACCTCAGGGAACACTGCAGAAGAGAAGATAGAAAGATGGTAAGAGGGGATGAAGGACATGAAGGAAACAATGATTTTAACACAGTGGGACCAACACATATATGAACTTACAGAGACTGTGGGAGCATGCACAGTCCTCAACAGGGCTCATCCAGATATAGCCCCAGTGCTGAAAGGGGAAGTGGACGCATTCCTCTATCCTCAATCCAGAAGCTATCGCCACTTGATAACCACTCACAAAAGAAAAAATGAAGTATATTGTATATACAAACCATTCTTAAGGGCAGGTCCCATGTCCAGCAGTAGTTGGCCACCACAAAATGAACTCAATGGAATTTTTGTAGGTTCTTTTATTCATAATACTTTGATAGGCTTTCTCTCTCTCTCCCTCTTACAAGTCTTTTGCATATATATTATTGTTTCTGGTTTTCTGATTTTATGGGATTTCTGTGTGTCAGAACATGTGTGTCTTTGCACCTATGTGTTTCTTGTGCTTTTTTCTTTGGCTACTTTTCTTCTGTTTGTTTGTTTGTTTTCTCCTAGTCTGGTTTGTTTGTTTTTATTGTATGATATTTTATTTTTTTTTAGATTGCTGCTTGTTTTCTAATGAGAAAGAGAAAGAAAGATGTAGATTTGAATGGGAGGGGAAGTAGGGAGGATCTTGGAGGAGTTGAGGGTGGAAAACTGTCATCAGAATATTGTATGAAAAAATAAATATAAAAAAATAAAACGACATTCCATTATGACACTCCCACAAACTATAAAACTTCAAATACTGGAAGATAAAGATGAAGTGCCAAAAAAGATTTTATAGTCATACTCTAAAAATGACAAATTACTAAACAGAGGACTCAAATATGCAGATAAGAAATTTAATTCATTGTCTAGACAAGATTGTTGTTAAATCAATTCAAAACATAGCCAAAAAATTAACAAAGTAGATGAATCAGTAGCAGGGAGAAGACATTTAAAAATATATGAAGGAAAATTTCAGAAAGAAAGCTGGAACACAAAAATAGACACAAATGCTAAGAATAAAAGACTCAAACAACCCTCCATAAATAAACAGCAGTAGACAAAGAACAGCATCAACATTCAAGAACAAGAAGAATGAATCTCAAGGACAGATGTCAAGGTCAAAATCAATACACACAGACACATATAAAGAAAAACATTCACGTATATAGCCAGAAATTCAAAGAAGTCTGAGATGTATTCAATGGACCAAGCTTAGGAATCTATGGAATAGAGTAAAGAGCTGGAAAAACTAGAGAAACTATTGAATATAATTTTGGAAAAGAATTCCCTAAACTCATATAAAGAAGTAGACATGATCTTTTGATATTTCCCCATAGTCAGAATGTTAAAAATAAAAGCAAATAAATAGTCAATAACAAATAAATAGTACTAAATACTACAAAGAAAAAGCATTAACACAGAGTCAAAAACATGCAAATAACAGCATGACTACTATCAGCAATTCTAAAAGCCAGGAAAGCATAGAATGATACACTTGAAGCCTTTAGAGTATCCTGTTAACTGAGATCGCTATGCCCAGAAAAAGTAGCTATTAAAGTCGGCAGAGAAATATTCCAAGGAGAGCACACGTTAAGGTAGCTCACTGCAGAGGATTAGTGAAGAGACACAATGTGCACAGGAAGCAGGTAATTTCAACATGAGAACATAGGAAAGAATACATTTAATGAGAGCAATGCAAACAGAGGATAGCCAGGCAGGAACCAATCATGTCAAACAGAGAAATCCCACAAACATCTAATACTACCAGCTATCCTAGTAAGAGCTAACAATAAACCAACCAAAAGAACGAACAAAAAAAGTTTTACAAGAAAACTTTCAGGCTAAATTATGTGATATATCAACTGGATTTTGATATCTACAGAATGTTTTACCAAACAGATAGGGAATACACATTTTTTTTCTCAATAGGTCATGGAACATTCTCTAAAAGTGAACATATTTAAGACCACAATGCAAGCCTTAGCAGGTATAAAAAAACTGAAATATTTTTCTATATATTGTCAGTCCATAGCAGATTAAAACTAGAAATCAACAGCAAGACTAACCTCAGAAAATACATGAACACTTGGAGACTGAACCATATATTTTCAAAGAACGGTGATTGGCTCAGTGAAGAAAGCGTGGAAGTGTTTACATTTCTAGAAACTAATGAAAATGGAAGAACAATTTACCAAAACCTCTGGCAAAAGGAAAGTTTAAAGTGATACACTTTCACATAAAAAAAAAAAAAAGTCGAGGCTATCTCAACCATCACAATGATGAGACTCGAAGAACGTACAGAGGGAATAGGCAGGAAAGCTCAAGTAGAAGAAATGACAAGGGATAACTAACAAAACAAACATATGCTTACTATGTAAGTATACATAAAAAAGAAAACAGATTTCTACCTCACCAGTGGAAAACACAAACAGATTCTAATTTTCTGTGGAGGGAGGATCTCCAGCCCCACATTAGTATCTGGGCTTGTACAATTCTGTGATTCATAAACCAAGTCAGGAGAGGGTTTGCTGATGATTGGAGCAGTCTATATTATTCATAGAAAATAAAATTTCATGTATTCTAGAATGTACAGACTTTTCTTTCCTATGACTAGTCACTAAACAAGGCAGTGTAACTACTATGTCCTATATGTTGAGTTTTCACAGTCTTCTTCAGAGGATTCAAAATGCACAGGAAGCATGGGTGTGCACACATCCAAGGCTGGGAGATCCTGGAAGTAATTACCCTTGCTCCTAGCTATGACTATAGATAGGAGAATATTTCTGCTAGCTCAAATGTCACTTAATGAAAGAATACTGGACAAAAACTTAGAAGATGATTTGGCACAGTAAGCAGTCAAATATGTGCTTAATCATCATTATTATCACAATTATAGAATTATATTATGATTTAATAATGCAGTAAATTACAGAAGAAAACACTTTTTTTTTTTTTTTTTGGTTTTTCGAGACAGGGTTTCTCTGTGTAGCTTTG
>CABHPP010132356.1:0-19340 GCA_902168425.1 Peromyscus attwateri
CTTCTTCTTTCCCAATTTGTATCCCTTTGATCTCCTTTTGTTGTCTTATTGCTGTAGCTAAGACTTCTAGTACTATATTGAATAAATATGGGGAGAGTGGACAGCCTTGTCTTGTTCCTGAATTTAGTGGTATCGCTTTGAGTTTCTCTCCGTTTAATTTGATGTTTGCTGTTGGCTTGCTGTAAATTGCCTTTATTATGTTTAGGAATGTTCCTTGTATTCCTGATCTTTCTAAGACCTTTATCATGAAGGGGTGTTGGATTTTGTCAAAGGCTTTTTCAGCATCTAATGAGATGATCATGTGGTGTTTTTCTTTCAGTTTGTTTATATGGTGTATTACACTGACAGATTTTCATATGTTGAACCATCCTTGCATCCCTGGGATGAATCCTACTTGGTCGTGATGGATAATTTTTTTGATGTATTCTTGGATTCGGTTTGCCAATATTTTGTTGAGTATTTTTGCATCAATGTTCATGAGGGAGATTGATCTATAGTTCTCTTTCTTTGTTGCATCTTTGTGTGGCTTGGGTATCAAGGTAATTGTAGCCTCATAAAAAGAGTTTGGTAGTGTTCCTTCTGTTTCTATTGTGTGGAACAATTTGAAGAGTATTGGTATTAGTTCTTCTTTGAAAGTTTGGTAGAATTCTGCACTAAAACCATCTGGTCCTGGGTTTTTTTTGGTTGGGAGACTTTTGATGACTGTTTCTATTTCTTTGGAGGTTATTGGTCTATTTAAATGGTTTATCTGGTCTTGATTTAACTTTGGTATGTGGTATTTATCCTGAAAATTGTCCATTTCTTCCTGGTTTTCCATTTTTGGGGAGTACAGGTTTTTGAAGTATGATCTGATGATTCTCTGGATTTCCTCGTTGTCTGTTGTTATGTCTCCCTTTTCATTTCTGATTTTGTTAATTTGGGTGCTTTCTCTTTGCCTTTTGGTTAGTTTGGCTAGGGGTTTGTCTATCTTGTTGATTTTTTCAAAGAACCAACTCTTTGTTTCATTGATTTTTTTGTATTGTTCTCTTGTTTTCTATTTCGTTGATTTCAGCCCTCAATTTGATTATTTCCTGGCGTCTATTTCTCCTGGGTGAGTTTGCTTCTTTTTGTTCTAGAGCTTTCAGTTGTGCTGTTAATTCATTCATATGGGATTGCTCCATCTTCTTTCTGTGTGCATTTAGAGCTCTGAATTTTCCTCTTAGCACTGCTTTCATAGTGTCCCATAAGTTTGGGTATGTTGTACTTTCATTTTCATTGAATTCTAGGAAATCTTTAATTTCTTTCTTTATTTCTTCCTTGACCCATTGATGTTTCAGGTGGGCATTATTCAGTTTCCATGAATTTGTAGGCTTTCTATAATTTTTGTTGTTGTTGAAGTCTAACTTTAAGGCATGGTGGTCCGATAAGATACAGGAGGTTATTCTAATTTTTTTGTATCTGTTGAGATTTGTTTTGTGACCAAGCATGTGGTCAATTTTTGAGAAGGTTCCATGGGGTGCTGAGAAGAAGGTATATTCTTTTGTGTTAGGATGGAATGTTCTGTAGATATCTATTAAGTCCATTTGAGTCATAACATCTGTTAGGTCCTTTATTTCTTTGTTAAGTTTCAGTCTGGTAGATCTGTCTTTTGGTGAGAGTGGTGTGTTGAAATCTCCCACTACTAGTGTGTGGGGTTTGATGTGCGTTTTAAGCTTTAGTAGTGTTTCTTTTATGAATGTGGGTGCTTTTGCATTTGGGGCATAAATGTTTAAATTGGAGACTTCATCTTGGTACATTTTTCCTGTGATAAATATGTAATGTCCATCCTAATCTCTTTTGATTGATTTTAGTTTGAAGTCTATTTTATTAGATATTAGGATAGCTACACCAGCTTGTTTCTTAGGTCCATTTGCTTGGAAAGCCTTTTCCCAGCCCTTTGCTCTGAGGTAATGTCTGTCTTTGATGTTAAGGTGTGTTTCTTGTATGCAGCAGATGGATGGGTCCTGTTTTCTTATCCATTCTGTTAGCCTGTGTCTTTTTATAGGTGAGTTGAGTCCATTGATATTGATGGATATTAATGACCAGTGATTGTTAATTCCTGTTATTTTTTGTGGTTGTGTTGTGTTGTCCTTCTTTGATGTATGTTGGTGGGGAATTATCTATTGCCTGAGTTTTCATGGATGTGTTTAGCTTCTTTGGGTTGTATTTTTCCTTCTAGTGCTTTCTGTAGGGCTGGGTTTGTGGACAGGTATTGATTAAATCTGGTTTTATCATGGAATATTTTGTTCACTCCGCCTATGGTGATTGAGAGTTTTGCTGGATATAATAGTCTAGGTTGGCATCCATGATCTCTTAGTGTCTGCATAACATTTGTCCAGGACCTTCTAGCTTGCATAGTCTCTATTGAGAAGTCTGGTGTTATTCTGACAGGTTTGCCTTTATATGTTACTTGTTCTTTTTCCTTTGCAGCTCTTAATATTTTTTCTTTGTTCTGTGTGTTTAGTGTTTTGATTATTTTGTGGCGAGGGGACTTTTTTTTGGATCCAGCCTATTTGGTGTTCTGTTGTAAGCTTCTTGTATCTTCATAGGTATTTCTTTCTTTAGGTTAGGAAAGTTTTCTTCTATGATTTTGTTGAGCATATTTTCTGTGCCTTTGAGTTGGTATTCTTCTCCTTCTTCTATCCCTATTATTCTTAGGTTTGGTCTTTTTATGGTGTCCCATATTTCTTGGACATTTTGTGTTACGACTTTTTTGTCTTTAGTGTTTTCTTTGACTGACGAATCTATTTTCTCTATTGTATCTTCAGCGTCAGAGATTCTCTGTTCCATCTCTTGCATTCAGTTGGTTATGCTTGTTTCTGTAGTTCCTGTTCGTTTAGTCAGGATTTCTATTTCCAGCATTCCCTCAGCATGTGTTTTCTTTATTGTCTCAAATTCATTTTTCAGATCTTGGAATGTTTCTTTCATCTGTTTAATTGCTTTTTCTTGGCTTTCTTTGATTTCTTCCAATTTTTTGTTCGTTTTTTCTTCAATTTCTTTAAGGGAATTTTTTATTTCCTCTTTGAGGGAATTTTTTGTTTCTTCTTTAAGGACCTCTATCATCTTCTTAAAGTCATTTTTAAGAGTGATTTCTTGTGTTTCTTTTGTCTTGGTATGTTCAGGTTTTGCAGGTGTAGAATCACTAGGTTCTGATGGTGTCATATAGGTCTTTATGTTATTGCCTGTATTTTTGCACTGGCGTCTACTCATCTTTTCCTCTGCTCGGTGCAAGCGGTGTCTGTGTCTGAGAGTGCCTCTCTTGTTCTAATTTTTAGTCTTGGTTCACTAGGAGTTCTTGGTTAAATTGGTACTGTTGGGCTGTTTCTTTGGGAGCAGTTGATCTCATTCGGTGAAGTATATACTTATGATTCTGGTGATCTGGTTCGATGACTGTGCGGCGCCTTCTTCTGTGTTCTCAGGTCATGTTTTGCTCATTCTTCAACTCCTCAGCTGATCTTGTTTCCTCAGACTTCAAACTGTAGGTATCTGAATCCTCTCCCGGATGGATTTCAGCTGAGCAGGGTAGTCTCACCAACACCTCCAAGTTGTTGGGTTTCGCAGGGTCAGCAGCTGGGCCCTGGGTTGGCCTCAGATAGAGTGTTCAGATTCGTTCTGGTTCTGTCCCACGGAGATAGCTTCTTCCGGGGTGGGGGTGGGTGTGGGTGTGGGTGTTGGGATTAAAGGCGTCTCTGTTCCAAGCTCTTGGTTAAGAGGTTGTTTTCATTAACTCTTCAGCGGGTAATAGCTCAGTTTCTGGTCTTTATTGCAACTGTGTTTTGTCCGCCCGCCTGCCTGTCTCCGCGTCGGGCCTGTCTGCCTCTGCGTGCCACCGCGGGGCGTCCTGCCGCCGCCGGGCCTACCTGTCTCTGCCTGCCGCCGCTGAGCCTAACTGTCTCTGTGGGCCACCGCTGGGCCTACCTGCCTCTGCCTGCTGTCGCCGGGCCCACCTGCCTCTGCGGGTCGCCGCAGGGCCGACCTGCTGCCGCCGGGCCTACCTGTCTCTGCTGGCTGCCGCCGAGCCTACCAGTCTCTAGCCTGAAACTCTTAATCTTCCTCCTGGTCCTGACATTTGGTGAGATTACAAGTCTGAGACTTTTTTCTAGCCTCTATGCACAAGGGTCACATGAACTCATGCAGGTGTGCACACAGACACACAAATTAAGTTTTCACAGGATATATTTGTAAACAATATACAATAATTAATGTGGGAAGTATTTCCAGCTCTTCAAGTATTAATTACCATTATATGTTGGGGATCTCATGCTTTTTGATTGACTTTGAAGAGTGGTACTTTGTTTTAACAGAGAGTTTACCCACTGTGCTAACCCTAGAAGCCATTCTCTGTTTGTGAATCTTACTGAGCTGTCTTCCACTCCCTTTCCCGTGCCCAGTCTCTGGGGACCACCACCTACTCTGCTCTTTAGCAAGATCATCCTTTTCCTTTTCCACAGAGGATTAGCACACATGGTGTTCCTCTAGCTGCCTGATTTATTTCACTTGGCGTGACCACCAGTTTCCTCCACTTCGTAGCAAAGGAGTAGGTTGGCTGCATATCTGAGCTATCATGAACACAGCTGCAGTTCATGGAAGAGCAGGTGTGTCTCTGGTATAATTATTCATCTTCTTTAGAAACATAACCAATTGTGGAGCTGCTAGATCATATAGATCCTACAGTCTCTTGTGTTTTGTGAGAACTCTTCATAGTGTTTTCTGTAATGGCGGTGCTGGTCAAATCCACCTCAACAATAAGTGCGAATTCCCCTTACATCACATCAGCATTTGGTTTTGATCCCTGATTTGATTTCTAATGTCTCAACAACCATTGTGATTGGGCACTGTTTCATACATTTCTTGGCTATTTGAGTTTTTTGTTGGATAGAATGTTTGTCTTTTGAGACATCTCAGGATGAATCACAGATTAGCTTGGAAATAACTATGTAGCCCAGGTTGTCTTCCAATTAGAAATCCCCCTGCTTTCCCAAGGGGTGGTGTCACATGCCTTTAATCCCAGCACTTGGGAGGCACAGGCAGGTAGATCCCTATGAGTTCGAGGCCAGCCTGGTCTACAGTGTGAGTTCCAGGACAGCCAGAGCTACACAGAGAAACCCTGTCGCAAAAAGAAAAAAGAAAAAAAAGAAAGAAATCCCCCCGGCTCCCTGCTTGTGCCCCCAGTGGTGGGGCTTCAGACACTCCAGTCTCTAGCGTATTTCCATGTGCCCCAGCCCCTTTCGTCACTCCACCATACTGGAAATCAAATCTCTGTTTTGTAGGCACGGCCTCAGCACGGCACACACACCTGTGTCTTCTCTGGAGAAGTGTCTATGGAGTTCCTTAGCCCATTTTAAAATTTGCATTAATTTGGTTTTAGTGTTCAACTCTGTGTGACCATCATATCTTCTCAAAATGTAAGCCCTTAGCGGATGAATGGTTTACAAACCTATTTTCAAGGCTCCACAGGCTGTGTCTTGCCTCTGTAGTTTGATAGATGCTTATTCTATTTTTACTTGCCTGAGCCCTTGGGAAGAATTCTTAGAAAAATCATTGTCTAGAGCAGTGGGTCTCAACCTTCCTAATGCTGCAACTTTTTAATACAGTTCCTCATGTTGTGGTGACCCCCTAACCATAAGATTTTTTTTTTTTTTTCGAGACAGGGTTTCTCTGTGTAGCTTTGCGCCTTTCTTGGAACTCGCTTGGGAGACCAGGCTGGCCTCGAACTCACAGAGATCCGCCTGCCTCTGCCTCCTGAGTGCTGGGATTAAAGGCGTGCGCCACCACCGCCCGGCTCATAAGATTATTTTTGTTGCTACCTCATAACTGTAATTTCACTACTATTATGAATTGAAGGTAAATATATCTGATATTCAGGATATCTGATATGCAACCCCTGTGAAAGGGTCATTTGACCTCCAAAGAGGTCATGATCCACAGGTCCAGAATTGCTGGTTTACCCCAATGTCTTGGAGTGTTTCTCTCATGTTATCCTGTGGCTCAGTGGCTCAGGTGTTACATTTCAGCTTGCCCCTCCTTCTCTCCCTCTCTTTTTCTTTCTTCACGGGAGCTCCTATATCCCAGACTGGCCTGAAACTCACTATGAACTTGTAGTTGTTGTACCTCTGCCTTCCAAGTGTTAGGGTCATGGGTGTGCCACCACCACAACCAGTTTATCCGGTACCAGGGATCAATCCCGGGCTTCATGCTAGGTGAGCACTGTACCAACTGAGCCCCACCTTGGGCGCTATTCAGGCTTTTGAGTCCTTTTGAGTTGATATCTGTATCTGTTCAGAGGGTATGAAACAGCTTTATTCTTGTGCATATGTTTACCCAATTTTGCCAACAGTGTTTATGGATGGGAATGTCTTTTCTTTTTTCTTTTTTCTTTTTTTTTTTTTTTTGGTTTTTCGAGACAGGGTTTCTCTGTGTAGCTTTGTGCCTTTCCTGGAACTTGCTTGGGAGACCAGGCTGGCCTCGAACTCACAGAGATCCACCTGCCTCTGCCTCCCGAGTGCTGGGATTAAAGGCGTGCGCCACCACCGCCCGGCTGGGAATGTCTTTTCTGCTGGATGTTCTTGGTGCCTCTGCCAGATATCATGCTGATGGCCTGAAAGCAGTATTTTTATGACTGCTCAGCCTGCTGCCCCTTGTCATGTGCTAACCAGAACAAAGCTCCAAAGAAGGAATCTTGTGGGTGTCTGAACCATGTGCGTTTGTGTGTGGTTCTCTGTCTGTTTGTCTATGTACCTATTTTTATGCTGGTTCCTTGCATTTTTTTTTTTTTTTTGAGACAAGGTCTCTTATAGCTTAGGCTGGCCTAGAAGTTGCTATATATCTGAGGATGACCTTGAATTCCTGATTCTCTTTTCTTCACAACCTGAGAGCTGGGATTAAATACACATCACCACACTCAGTTTTCTTTGTTAGTTCTTCAGCTAATTCTTTGACAGTTTCATGGATGAATATAATATTCTGGTGACACCCACCCTCTTTTACCCTCTCCCCACCCCACCAGTCCCCACCCACACCCTCTGCCACCAGGTCCTCATCCTGCTTTCATGTCTTTCTTGTTTTATGACCCAGACCCACTAGGTTTAACCAGGGCCTGTCATGTGGGCACGGATGAAATGCTGTCCACTGAGCATAGGTAGCTCACCAGTGGCTCCATCACTGAAGACAGTGACTTCCTCTCTTCCCACAGCCAGGAGCTCCGCTAGACTGGGTGGGCCACCCAAGCCCCTCCCCCATCTATAATTGACTGTTAACTTGCTCAGACTTGTTCAGACTCTCTGTGGGTAACTGCGGCTAGTGTGAGTTCATGAGGGCTCCAACCGTGTCGTGGCGCTCCTCTCTACCATTCCGGCTCTTCCGTTCTTTCTGCCTCTTCTTCTGTGCTATGTCAGGATCCTCGGAGGGGTGATATCAGGTCCATTTAGTGCTCAGCACCGTGACAGTGTGTCTCTCGTTAACCATCATTTGCTGCAAAGAGAAGCTGCTTTGATCAAGGCTGAGGATAGCACTCATCTATGAATGCAAACATACATTTGTCAGGCACTTTACAACCTGTCTATTTAACAAAAGTACTAGGTTTCCTTAGGTCCTGTGACCTCCCCACCCATCGGCTTTTGACTAGGTCCACTGAACTGGCATGATCTTACTCCTCCAGAGCATGCATCAGATCTAATCTGAAGTCGGTTGGTTACGCCCCAGACAGTGAGCTTGTTGATACTGTAGCATGCCAGGTATGAAGCTGGGGAAGACCACTGCTGACTTTTCTCCTTGTTTTAGTTACTATGATAAAACACCATGATCAAGGCAACTTATAGAAGGAAGGGTTTATGTGGGGTTCATAGTACCAGAGGGACACAAGCCCATCACCATTGACTGTGGGGAAATGTTTCGGCAAGCACCCAGCATGGCAGCATAAAAAGCTGAAAACTCACCTCTCAAACCACAAGCAGGAAAAAGAGAGAGCAAGCTAGAAATGGCAGGAGGCTTTTAAAACATCAAAGCCAAGCCAGGTGGTGTGGGCGCACATCTTTGATCCCAGCACTCCGGTGTCAGAGGCATAGATCTCTGTGAGTTCGAGGCCAGCCTGGGCTACAGAGCGAGTTCCAGGACAGCCAGGATTGTTACACATAGAAACCCTGTCTCAAGCAACAAACAAACAAACAAACAACAACAATAATAACAATAATAAAATAAAACATCAAAGCTTGCCTACAATGGCATATTTCCTCCAGCAAGTCCGGCCATCAACTGGAATCCCAAGTATTCAAATGCCTGCACTACAGAGGGACATTTCATTCAAGACACAACAGTCCCGCAACTGCCGGCAGAGCAAGTTAACACTAGGAAAGGAAGTTTCTAGCTAAATTGGAGCATGGTTTCTCTATCATGAAACCGAGACGTGTGGTGTCTCCAGTTAGAGGGTCTTACTGTCTGCTCCTGGTGGGAACCCATAGCGATAGCATGACCTGTATGGTTTGGGGCTTCTGGGGACTTCCTGGCCAACATTCCTAGAGAGGAGCTGTTATTCTATGTTAGGATTGAACCCAGGGCTTCCTGCATGCTAGGCAACCATTCTACCAACTGAGCCATATCCCCAGTCTGCTACTTCGGTTACTATGACAGTTGAATAACGGACCTTTTTGTTGTTGCTTTGGCTCAATATTGGTTTTGGATATCCTGTTTTTGCTAGTTGTATTTTTGTGTGTGTGTGTGTGACTTTTTTTCCCTCTGTGTGTGCCAATCTATATACATTTTAGAATTTTTTTTCTATTTCAGAAGGAGTCAGCGATAATTTTTTTTTTTTTAGAAATTGCATTACATTTATAGATCCTTTTTTTAGATTTTTAAATTGTATCTGTATGAGCATTTTGCCCACAGGTATATGGACACCACATTCGGGCTCCCCAGTTCTCAGGTCATTCTGAGAGTGGCGCTTCCTTCAGCACCCGGGGACAGCTGGTGGCGCAGTTGCAGAGCAAGGCTTCTCTCTCTTGGGTGTTTATGAAGGGAAGAGCACTGAAGTGGCCATGCAGTTGACACCGGAAGGATTCAGATGTGCAGAGTGGAAGGTTGAAGTCAGCCTTCTGCTGGCTTCTCGTGAACTGCTGGGGTGCTTGGGAGGCCTTGGGATGGGCCACATGTGGCTCACAAGCAGCAGCAGTGACTGCCGTGCAGCCAGGGCCCCCGTTGCCTTTGGTCCTCTACCCCCACCTAGGGTAGAGTTATGGATGGTAGAGTAGTGTGAGTTGATAGGAGACCCACAGAGAGTCCAGACAGCAGGAAAACAGTTCACAGTCTGGGCCAGCTGCACCATGTGGGTCTCTGGCACAGCAATGAAAAAACCCAAGATCATTTGGGTTAAGGGGACGAGACATGGGTCTGTGGCTGCCTTGGCAAGGGTGGGGTCAGTAGGTCAGAAAGGGGGTGGAAGTAGGGTGTGGCAACAGGGATGCCCAGTGGTCTACCTGCAGAGCCAGAATGGGGAGGTGGCTGCGGTCATGGAAATTCCAGCCCAGGCTGGGTCTAGGACGTGGGTACACACACACCCAGGAATCCTGTGGCCAGTGTGTTGTGGGAAGCAGAGTTAGTTGATGCTGGGTCATTGGAGCTCCCGCAGAAGCCTGCTCTCAGAAGATGGAGCCTGTCTTCTGGATAGCCGCTGACACCAGAGTCCTGGGAGTCAGCAGAGAACTTGCTCATGGAAGTGAAGTATGGTTCCTAGGTGCTGAGATGGGAGCAAAGCTAGGCTGTGGGAAACTCAAGGGCCTCTTCCCTCAATCCGTGGCAGTGTCAATCATCAGCACACCTTCAGGCTGCTCGACAGGCAGAGTAACTGTGGGCTCTCCTTGGGCATTTTCTTGCCGCTTACCTCTTTAGAAGCCCTCTTCTCTCTCCCAGTCACAGAAGTAGAGAGGCCTAAGTGCCACTGGCCTGCACCAGTGCACAAAGCCAGGATGGGCTCTTGCCCAGTGTGTTGTGCTCCTGCAGTTTCTGTGGTGTCTGTTATGATGTCTGGTTGAGCTGATGCTTTGCCAGGCCTGTTTACGGTTTCAGAAACCCAGCCTTCCACCCAGGGCTCTTCTACATTGTTTTCTTCTGGGTTTAGCTTTCCCGGCTCTGATCTTTAATATTGCTTCTACCAGTTTTGGGTTTGGCTCCTTGTGGCTTTTTCCAAATCTGAGTGTAATAGGCTGTTGATGATAGGACTCTTGGTCTGTGGGAATTGATTGCTGGAAGCGGTCTTCTCAGCATTGTCTTATCTTAGCTGTGGATTTCCATGTAGGATGCTGTCATTTGCATTTGATTGTATATATTCTCTTGATTTCTCATATCAGTTGGTCACATAGGCGCATCTTATTCTGTTCCAAGTACTTGTATACTGTCCATCCTTGTTGATATGTGGTTTATCCTTCCATCCATCATCTGAGAAGATGAGCATGGTTGAGGATGGTTGCAGATTTTTTTTTTTTTTTGTTATTTAAGACAGGGTTTCTCTGTGTAGCTCTGGCTGTCCTGGAACTCACTCTGTAGACCAGGCTGGCCTTGAACTCAGATCTGCCTGTTTCTGCCTCCCAAGTGCTGGGACAAAAGGCATGGGCCACCAACACCTGGCTATGATTTTATATTTAAAAAATTTTAAAGTTATTTTTCTTTTATTTGAGGTTCTTTCCTTTTACCTGGTTGAGGCATGGTACCCATTTTTTCTGCTTTGCTGAGTACCCCAGGCCAGCTGGCTCGGCTTCTGGGTGATCCCCTTGTCTCCACCTCCCATCTTGCTGGAGGAGTGCTGGGTTACAGATACAGCTGCCACATCTAGCTTTCTAATGTGCATTCTGTGGATCAGACTCAGGTCATCAGGCTTGTGTGGCAAGGCTTTTACTCACTGGGCCATCTTATTGGCTTTTTAAGATTTCTTGAGACTTGTGGGGGAGGGGGTGGCACAAGTCTTTAATCCCAGCACTCAGGAGGCAGAGGCAGGCGGATCTCTGAATTCAAGGCCAGCCTGGTCTACAGAGTGAGTTCTAGAACAGCCAGGGCTTCACAGAGAGAGATCTTGTCTCAAAAAACAAACAAAATGCCTTCTTTCTTTCTTTTTCTCTCTCTTTCTTTCTTCCTTCCTTCCTTCCTCTTTCTTCTCTCTCTCTCTCTCTCTCTCTCTCTCTCTCTCTCTCTGTTTGTTTTTCGAGACAGGGTTTCTCTGTGTAGTTTTTGCGCCTTTCCTGGAACTCACTCTGTAGCCCAGGCTGGCCTCAAACTCACAGAGATCCGACAGGCAGCTCTCTTCTGTGTGGGTTTCACCCTACTGCTTTAAGATCCTATATTATGCTTTTGACCTTGGACTGTTACATCTTTTATAATATTTATACCCTCAGTTGCCTTTCTCATTTCTTTGTATCATCTGTCTGTATTCTCCTGTATCTAAGTTTCCTTAAGATTGTTCTTTTGAATTATCCTCCATGAATTTGCCAAGTGGTTTTTAAGCTGGCATCTTTCTGGAGCACTGTTACTCACTATTGGAGTATTGTGGTTCCTTTCTTGATACTCATGTCCCTACACTGATGTGTGTGCACGTGATGGGACCTTTTCTGAGGTGTGGATGACATAGAGGGTGTCAGGAGCTTTGGGTATCAGACTTCAAAAATGTCGATGCTGAGATACCTTCAGCTTTGGTCATTGTCAGGAGTAGGTGAGGGCCTGGGGAGACCAGCAGTTATGCAGCGTGGTGACCCCCAGCTCTGTGGGTGAGTATGGATGGCACTTGGTCTCATGGTGATTGCCACCTCAGTGGTACCAGATGGAGACAGTTTGTTCAGGGCAGAGATAAGGCTGATGTCTGTGGCACAAGTAGGCATGACCCACAAGCCAAAGCACATGAAGCAGACCTGTTCGGCTACTCCAGGAAAGTGCAGGAGATGCAGGTGACTCTGGCCACAGGAAGGGGAGGAGCTTCTCCTTTCCATGGATGGACACAGGTGCTATAAGGTGTGTAGCACCAGGAACTGCTGACTTGAGGTTGTGTGTGACAAAAAGGACCGCTTCTAGATCCTTTGGGGGTGATTACAGATAGTCATGGGTTTGTAGCGCTGAAGCTGCTGCCTGGTCCCAAGGGAAAATCGTAAATACTCAGGGTTTTGGCACTAAAGTCTCGGTCTCAGTTCTGTGAAGACCTCCCGTGTCCTGTGAGTGCAAACAGTACTGGAGCATAGAACTTCACAATCTGAAGTCCTAGAGCACAGGGCATAGACAGCAATGTACCTAGGTTACACAGAACAGTTTGGATGTGACTAAGGCTGTGTCATTGGTATTCATGATCCTGGAGCTACAGGATGTAGATGGGAACTCCTCATCCCTGGAGACAAGCGAGGCTGGGATGCAGTTAGTCCCAGAAAGAACTTCCCTAGTATACGTAAGATATGTGCAGGTAGCACTAGCTTTTAAAGGACTGATAATTGCTTCTAGGGCTGCAGGATGCACTTGGTACCACCTTGAGGACAAGCACAGGTCATACTGGGCATCTTGGGTGACAAGTGGCATCAGCAGCCACAGGCCTAAGGTCAGGTTGGAGAGAGCACCTTACTTTTCTGGGTGAATGCAGGTATTGCCAGAGGCTGGGACCACAGGTAGCCATAGCCCTGGAGCTGTAGGATGTTCCGGGAACTTCCTCAGGGACCAGTGCTTATGGGAAAGGATCAAAGAGTGTGAAGCTAGGCTTCAGTCTCTAGTAGCTGAAGTCCCAAGGCTGTGGGTTAGGGGAGCTCAAGTAAGGGAGCACACGTAGGACCCAGGGCGCTGGCCATGGCAGCAGTGGTTCCCAGTCTGCAGAGCTCCGAGTCTGGGTCTTCTGCCTCAGTGTTTCCCACATGGGAACGTAGAGCGCATTTACTGCAAGGTACATTTTGAAGATGTGTAGATTTGAGGGAATGAGTAAACTAGAATGATACAGCCACCCATCTCACCCAGTAATTAACACTGTCAGTTCCTCAGAACCATACCTGTACACTTGGGAATGTCTGAACCCTTCCCACGGTGCCCAGTCATGCTCTTTGTAATGGAGTTTTGTCACATTCGTAGTTTTGCTTTCTAGATATACAATTAGAACATCAGTTCATGTGCCTGTCTGGATTTTATACAAACACATGTAATAAACTCTACGTTTAGCTTCTTTCATCCACATTCTGAGTTGTCGTCATGTTACTGCATGAAACCATGGCTCATTTCTGTCTTACCTCTATGCTAATATTTCTCCATAGGAGTCCCTTCCAACTCACTGATGAATCCTTCTAGTTTGGACAATACTATAAGCAATGCTGTGGACATTACTAATGATATACATGACAAATGTACATAGTCTCTGGGAAATTATATATTTGTGTGTGTGTGTGTGTGTGTGTGTGTGTGTGTGTGTGTGTATCTGGAAGGGAAATGCTAGCTCATGAGATAGGCAAATTGTAAATCTTAATAGAATGTGACAAACTATTTCAACATGATACTCTCATACTCTGCAAACAGTATGGGTGTTTCTAATATTGTACATTCTCAGTATTGGTTATCAGCCTTACCTTTTGAGATATGTGATTTTCTCTGCATCTCCCTGGAGACTGGACATCTTTAAGAACACTTATTTTACTGGGCATGTTGGTGCACACCTGTATTCCCAGCACTGAAGAGATGGATCAGAAGTTCAAGGCCAGTCTCAACTCCATTGTGAGTTCAAAGTGAGTCTAGGTTACATGGACCCTGTCTCCAAAAACAAAAGCAAGCTCTAAAGGTTGATGCACACCTTTAGTCCTGGCACTTAGGAGGCAGAGGCAAGTGGATTTCTTGTAGTTTGAGGCCAGCCTGGTCTACATAGTGAGTTTCAGGACAGCCAGGGTTGCATATGATACCTTATCTCAAGAAACAAACAAAAAATTTAAAAAGCTGTGATTTAGGGCTAGAAAGATGGTTTGGTGATTAAGGACTAATGGAATTTTCCCTGGGACCAACCCTGAGAAGGTTCCTCCCAGAGTCCTGGGGAATACGCTATGTCCGGCTTGGGGTTATCTGAGGGAAAAGAATCTCCGTACACCATAGATCTCTGTCCGTTTACTTTATTCTTCTCTGACAAAATTCTATCTATACAGCTTCAGTTCCATCCTGACTCAGTTCCTCTCTGTACCTACTTTTCCCAATCCTCACAGCCCTAGTAATAACTAAGCCTTTATGCCTCTGACCTCATCTTTGTCCTCTGTTCCTTTGACCTCCATCTTTCCTGGCTCTGAGAAAAGTCTACAAGAGATCTGCCTTACCATCTACAGAATCTCTGCCTTTCTCTCTTCTCTCCAGCCATGCAGCTCTGTCTACCATCTACAGAAAACTGCCTTGTTCTCCCTCTCCTCACCACACAACTCTGCTCTGGCCAGGAATCCTGCCCCACCCTTCACTCCACCAGGATATGCAAAAACCTCCTTTGCTCTGAGTCAGTAGCTCTGGAATACGATTTTCCTGTCTGGGGAGGGGAGGTCTGAGCTTCCTTTGCACAAGAAACAAAGCTATGCATCTAAAGCCTGCTTGTCTCCTAGGCCCTGAAGGGGTGTTAGTTACCTAGTGGATCTGCATCTGAGAATCTTACACTGTTTGCCAATATGGTCTAGCAGTATATAGCCCACAAGAATTTCATAGCAGAAGACAGCTGAAATATTAAAAGCTAAATAACACCAAATATTCCATGATAAATGACTTCCTCTAGAAAAATGCCTTGAAATTTCTAGGTATAGCCTTAATAAACAGCTGAATCTCTATATTATATTCTTGTGGCTCACAAGAAAGGACACTAGCTGCTCTTCCAGGATCCAGGTTCAATTCTAAGCACCCATGGGGTGGCTCACAACTGTCTGTAATCCCAATTCCAAGGGTTCTAACTCCCTCTTCTGGCCTCTGCAGGCACCAAGCATAAGGCAGATGTGATGCACAGACAGGCACAACACCCATTCACACTTAAAAAAAAAAGAAGAAAGCCCACTGATGGGCTTATCATAAGCTTTCACCCTAAGCCAGATCATGCTACTGGAGTGTACAAGCACATGACAGATCACACAAGCAATCTAGTCCTCAAGGGCATTTAAACGTTCATTGGTGGTCTAATTTCTATTTAAAAGCCACACTGGCTGCTAGGTACAAACTACAGGGTAGAAGCAGACAGCAATTCATGTCCTCTGTAATTGCCCATGGGTGCTGATGCTGAGCTGCCCAGTACTAGAGGATTTGGGGTGCTGAAGAGACACCACATTCTGGATCTGTAGCTGAGAGCATATGCTGATGGACTGGGTTTCTGCAGGAAACCTCTTCAGAACTTTCTTGTGGTTTCTAGAATAATGCTCTCCCATACTGGATACTCTCTATCCTCTTTCCAGAATCTTCCTCATTTCAGCAACATGTACACAGACGTCCCTTCTCTAGCAAGGCAGTGTCAACCAGCCCCAGAGCTCTCAAAATACACATCTCTGGCTAGCATCACCTTACTACATAGTGTACGCATTCACTGTGTGTTAGCAGGTATCTCATACTAAACACAGCCAAGTCTAGGCTGGCCACACTCATCCCCACCCCAGTAATGGCTGCTGCTGCTTGAGCTGTTGAAGGTACAGCCGGTTGAATCCATATTCTCAGCTGTGTTGCTCTCACCCTATCAGCAAATCCTTTTACCTTGGTAAGGTGTTGTCATTTTTTTTTTTTTTTTGCATTAAAATGTACCTGGAGCAGTGGTTCTCAACCTTCTTAATGTGACGCTTTAATACAGTTCCTCGTGTTTTGGTGACCCCAACCTTACAAGTATTTTGTTGCTACTTCATAACTCTAACTTTGCTACCTTTACAATGTGGAGACCCACAGAGGTTGCCTAGTGAGAACTTACTCAGGGTCGGAGAATCTGGGCTTGCTTTACCCAGCAGGGCTGCATAAGGGGATGATTTGACCACGGGCGTGGTCACCAGGTGTTTGGAAGGGGCTACACTTGGCTGTGTGGTGTGCTTTGATCCAGCAAGGGGGAGGTCTTTTGCCCCACCCCTTGTCATTGTTATAAAAAGCCCTTTTGAATTAACAAAAAAGGCCATTGGGTTTTGACCCAGGTCCTCCCGGCTGTCCTGTGTTTGTCTTTCTCCTCTTCGCTATCTATCTAATATTTTCTTTTCTCTTTTTTCTTTTTGTTTTTTTTTTGAGACAGGGTCTCTCTGCGTAGCTTTGGAGCCTGTCCTGGAACTCACTTTGTAGACCAGGCTGGCCTCGAACTCACAGAGACCCGCCTGCCTCTGCCTCCTGAGTGCTGGGATTAAAGGCATTCACCACCGCAGCGTGACTCTATCTAATATTTTCTTATCTCTCTCTCCTCCTCCTAAGAACCCTTGAAGAGGAGGGAGCTGGCCTCTCCCATTACAAATTGTAATGTAAATATCTGATATGCAGGAGAGCTGACATGTGAAAGGGTCATTTGACCCCCAGGTTGAGAACTGCTGCTAGGACCTAGACCTAACTACCTGCGGAGTAGCATCTTCCACTTGCAAAACAAAGCAAGACTTGCTACAGTTCTAACTACACAATGAATTACAATTTTCCCCTCTTTGGTCTTCCAAGACAGGGTTTCTCTGTGTAGCTTTGTGTCTTTCCTGGAACTCACTCTGTAGACCAGGCTACAGATCCACCTGGCTCTGCCTCCCAAGTGCGCCACCACCGCCCGGCCACAAGTTTTTATTGTAAGTGTTTTACTCTGTAGTCCGGCTGGCCTTGCATTTGTGGCAATTCTCCTGCCTCAGCCTCCTAGTGCTGAAATTCCACGCAGGAGACATCATACTTGATTGCGGACTGAATCTCGGGCATTGCATGTGCTAGGCAAGAAGACTACCATTGACTTAATTCACAGTGAGTGACCAGTTTCAAGACACTTGTATGCCGATTACACTGTGCAGGAAGTTCTGGATAGAGTTCAACATCGACTTGAGAGGGAAGGTACAGTCTGGACAATCGACTTATCAAATGTTCTTCCTTTGTACTGAAGCGAAAGGCTCATAGCACACAGAATGTAGGCTGTTGGGTTAAACTTGGGGTGCAGTTCCCACTACTTGCTCTTCTTGCCCGTTTCTGGGGCGCTGGGGAGATTAAAACAGTGACCATGGTGTCTAACCTCGTGTCACACGGAACAAACTGTGCTTTTGGGATAGCTCTGTCTCACAGAGGAAACAGCCTCCATATTGAAGACCAGGCAGACTGTAAGTCCATAGGACATTAGATGTCAGGCTGGAGCTGGAGAGACGCTCAGTGGTTACAGAACTACAGAACCAGCTGCCCTTCCAGAGGACCCAGGGTCAGCTCCTAGCACTCAGGCAACAGCTCACAACTGTCTGTGATTCTAGTTCCACAGGAACCAACACTCTCCTCTGGCTTCCTTGGGTACTAGGAACACAACTTGTGCATATACATATATGCAGGCAAATATTCATACATATAAAAATAAATAAACCTTTTTTTTTTTTTTGCTTTTTCAAGACAGGGTTTCTCTGTGTAGCCTTGGTGTTCTGGATCTCACTCTGTAGACCATACTGGCCTCAAACTCACAGAGATCTGCCTGCCTCTGCCTCCCAAGTGCTGGGATTAAAGGTGTGCGCCACCACCGCACAGCTAATAAATCTTTTTTTTTAATAATCAAATTCAATAGAAAAACTGAGAAATCAAATAGAAAAATTAAATGTTGCTATTATGAGCTCAGCACTGCTAAGAGCTCTGTGCTGAGGCTGTTTCCTGTGCCCAAGTACTTATTGGGTACCTGAAGTCTAGTCTTGTTCAAAAAGTCTTAAAACTAAAGATCCCAAAGTATGAGGATGACTAGTCTGGAATGATGTCATCTGAGGAGGAAAAGGCCTTATTCATATTTATTTAAAATCACCTCTATTTTATGAACAGTGGCTAACAGGGCAAGTTAGAACATTCCGATCCCATCAAAACATTCATGATAGAACAGCAGTTGCCACTGAGGAGAGCAACATAGTACAGATAACATATTATTACACTAGCTAGTGCAAGTGCAGCGTGTCCAAACTGTCCTGCAGACACAAGACATCATCAATAGCAACGATCCACGTGAAGTTCTCAAAACTTCAATAGCGTGGAGGTTATCTCCTTCCCTGGCCTGAGGATTCTGTGGAAGACTGCGATGAACTCCCTGGGGACAGTACTGCTTCTAGTACTTCAGACCAGAGGTAGGCGATCAGCATCAGAACACACAGTAAAATGATAAGAAATATAGGGACCACCAGCATCACCACCTTCATGTTTATGTCATCCTCGTCTGCCCTCAGCTTTCCATGGTCACCAAACGTAAAAATACTCAAGTTCCGATTATCTGGCTTCCCAACAGGACCACTGTCCACACTTCCCCCATTCCCTGGGCTGCTGCAGTCAGGAGGAGCAAAACCGTCATCGCAATGACAGTGCTTGAAATTGTTGCACACGCCTTTCCCATGACACATTTTCTCTGGTTCACAGTCGTACTGGAGCACCATGTGGTCAGTGCAGTAGTAATCCATGCAGACTTTGTTTGGGGCACAGTAAGTGCCGCCCTGCACATCTCCAAAATCAGGGACATCAGTAGTGTTATAGGCATCCATGCTCCAGCACCAGTCATCTCCATAAGGAATCTGGAGGAGTGTATGTAGGGGTTTGACTTGAGGCAAGTAACTAACATCTGTGCATACTAGTTTCCCACAAAATACATCCTCATCGGAACATGCTTCGTACCCTAAGTTAGCCTCGGTGTGATAGCCACAGTTTCCAAACCGGTTCCCTTTGGTGTTCATTAAAATGTAACAGTCATCGGGGGCTGATCTTGCAGGATACCCATATATCTTTGTGCACTGCTTATCAGGGTTCTTACACCAACCCTGAGAGCAGTAATAAATCCTGTCACACAGTGTGCCATCCTGCTTGTAGCTGTCTGCAGGGCATTCGTGAGAACTGCCATCACAGTACTCGGGCAGGTCACACACGTCCTCAACAGGACGACACAAGACCCCTTTCTTTCTGAAGTTACATTTGTAGCAGCAGAGTCCATCACTACACTGTGCACTGTCCTTCAGTTTACACGTTGACTCACAGCATGGGTGATGGTCACAAGCAAAACCACAGTCACACTCCTCCGGCTCCTCCACCACACCGTTTCCACAACGGGCAGCTCTGCCCTTGCGGCTTTGGCGCCAAGGCTTGTCAAGCAGGCAGGCCCCTCTGTGGTCATGGAGGAAACCGTAGAAGTCGTCAGAGCTGCAGTTGCTGAAGCCACTGTCCTTGGTGATATT
>CABHPP010132357.1:0-22325 GCA_902168425.1 Peromyscus attwateri
ACACACACACACACACACACACACACACACACACACACACACACCACTTTCAAACTAAAAGGCAATACAGATGATTTCTCAGAGCTGAAGGAATTGTCCCACCACTGCCAGGACCCTGATTTTCTGGTTTTCAGCTTCCTTCTTGAATGCTAGTGTGGTCCTTCTGATGGTGCTCATTTATAAAACAGTTCCATTTATGAAGACTCTGAAATGGGCTTTGTGCTCACAGAAAGGAAATGGCTCTTTGGAGAATAATGCTTGATTACTTGTTCTGTGAGTGCAAAGTTTTTCATTTCCACAAAAAAGGATTTTTAGGCTGTTTGTGAAATTTCTTTCAGAGCCTCAATACTTGGAAACTTCCCAGGGTAATTTCCATCAGGTTTAAGAGAAAGTACTAGGTCTGCAAAAAAATATTCACAACAAGTGATGAGGAGGTGAACCATCTCATAGACAGCATTCAGAAATGATATAGTTAATTTTGAGTGGAATAGAATATAGAATGTAGAAATATGCACAATGTGATTAATTTAACAAATGGATGATTGTCAAGGAGAAATCAGTTAGTACTAGTCCCTCCCAGTTGACTCTTTCCAAGCTATATTAAATTCCTTGGTTAAAATTCATCCTAAAGAGGGACATTTGATCTTTATTGAAGAAAGGGGTTCAACATACAATAGAAACTCATCCCATCATTCTGAATATTATTCCTTATCGGTTGATAGTCTAGATGAGGGCTTTTTAAAGGACTTTTTTAAATTTTAATTTTTGTTGTTTTTATTCTTTTTCCCCTTTTTAATTGAAAACAGATTTTTTTCCTTACATAATATATCCTGACTGTGGTTTCCTCTCCCTCTACTCCTCCAAGTTACTCCCCTCCTCCCCTCCCATCCAGATCCACTCCCTGTCTTGTCTTTCATTAGAAAGCAATCAGGTTTCTAAGGGATAACAATAAAATATAACAAAATAAATATAATAAGATAAAACAAAAACTATCATATCGGAATTGGACAAGACAGACATGCAGAAGGAAAAACAGTCCAAGAGAAGGCATAAGAATCCAAGACTCATTCATTTACACACTAAAGAATCCCATTAAAAATACTAAACTGGAAACCATAATATATATGCAGAGGACCTGGTGCAGACCCATGCACATCCTGAGCATGCTGCCTCAGTCTCTGAGAGTTCATATGGGCTTTGATCATGTTGATTTAGAGGATCTTGTTTTCCTGGTGTCCTCCATCTCCTTGGCTCTTAAAGTTTTTTTATCTCCTCTTCCTTGGGGTTCCTTGAGCTCTGAGGGGAGAGATTTGATGGAGACATCCCAGTTAGGGCTAAGTATTCCTAGGTTTCCCACTCTGCATAATGTCTGTCTGTGGGACTCTGTATTTGTTCCCAACTGCTGCAGGAGGAAGGTTCTCTGATGATTGCTGAGCAAGGGACTGGTCATTGAGTATAGCAGAATGCCATTAGGAGTCATTTTATTGCTACATTTATTTTATTATTTTTTTTTTTGAACAGTAGTATTTGTCTTTATCCTAGGTCCCTGGGCTATCTAGTCTTGGTTACCCGAGCAGTGTAGGTTATGGGTTCCATCTTGTGGAGTAGGCCTTAAGTCAAATCAGATATTGGCTGGTTACACCCCAGCCTTTGTGCCACGATCACTATAGCCTGTCTTGCAGGAGGACACCATTGTAGATCAAAGGATTTGTGGCTGGCTTGGTGTTTACATTTCTCCTTTGGTAGTATGCAGAGTATTGGTGTAATTATTAAGGCCACTCCACGTAGTTAAAAGGAAGATTTATTTAATGGGTAACTTACAAATGAAGGTATAGGTAGGTCGCAGGGTCTGGGGAAGGTGTATCACAGTCCAGTGGTGTTCTCTGGAGCTCTGCTCGGTCAACCTCCACTGTCCAGGGTCCAGGAACCGAGAGAGAGCGTGCGAGCTGGCCCATCTGGCTCTCAGGTCTCTAGGCTCCTCTCTTGGCCCCGCCTTGTAGGCGTGACAGTTGCCGAAGCCTCAATGGGGATTGGAACTTCCAGATCAAAGCTGGAATGGCTACCCACTACACAAAGTACCTTCCTGTACCAAAGACACTAGACTGTAGGGGTGAAGGCTGTATGTAGTCACCATCTCTCCATGTTCAGTGAGTTGTATGGATGTTGTCTTCAGCAATGGGGCCTTGCTGTCATTTGCAGAGAGCAACCTATAGTCTTTAAAAAAGCCTGGATGGTTTGGGGCCCCTGGGACCCTTTTGGCCAACAACTTAATCAGATATTACCCAATCTAGATAAGGACTTCTTTTTTTTTTTTTTTTACTTTTATTGATTCTTTGTGGATTTCACATCATACATTCCAATCCCACTTATCTCCCTGTCCCAATGTGACCATCCCCCCTCCCCCCAAAACAAAACAAAATTTAAAAGAAAAACCAAAAACCAACCAACCAAACAAACAAAAAAATGCGAAGAAACACATTCTGGAAGCTTCGGTGTGACAGTGAGTCTCACAGTTTACCCATTAGTCCATCTATCTTTTTTTTTTTTTTTTAAATAGTCTGATAGTTCTTTATTTTATATCTAGAATCCACTTATGAGTGAGTACATACCGTGATTGTCTTTCTGGGATTGGGTTACCTCACTCAGGATGATATTTTCTAGTTCCATCCATTTGCCTGCAAATTTCATGCTTTCATTGTTTTTTTCTGCTGAGTAGTACTCCATTGTGTATATGTACCACATTTTTTTAATCCATTCTTCAGTTGACGGGCATCTAGGTTGTTTCCAGCTTCTGGCTATTACAAATAGTGCTGCTATGAACATAGCTGAGCATATATCTTTGTGGTATGAATCAGCATCCTTTGGGTATATGCCCAAGAGTGGTATTGCTGGGTCTTGAGGTAGTTCAATTCCTAGTTTTCTGAGAAACCGCCATACTGATTTCCACAGTGGTTGTACAAGCTCGCATTCCCACCAACAGTGGAGGCGTGTTCCCTTTGCTCCACATCCTCTCCAACATTGACTGTCATTGGTGTTTTTGATTGTAGCCATTCTGACAGGTGTAAGGTGGTATCTCAGAGTCGTTTTGATTTGCATTTCTCTGATGATTAAGGATGTTGAGCATTTCTTTAGATGTCTTTCAGCCATTTGTAATTCTTGTTTTGTGAATTCTCTGTTTAGCTCTTTAGCCCATTTTTTAATTGGACTGTTAGGTATTTTGTTGTCTAGTTTCTTGAGTTCTTTATATACTGTGGAGATCAGTCCTCTGTCAGATGTGGGGTTGGTGAAGATCTTTTCCCATTCTGTTGGCTGTCTTTTTGTCTTATTGACTGTGTCTTTCGCCTTGCAAAAGCTTCTCAATTTCGTGAGGTCCCATTTATTAATTGTTGTGCTCAGTGTTTGTGCTGTTGGTGTTTTATTTAGGAAGTGGTCTCCTGTGCCAATGCGTTCAAGAGTACTTCCTACTTTCTCTTCTATTAAGTTTAGTGTAACTGGATTTATGTTGAGGTCTTTGATCCACTTGGATTTGAGTTTTGTGCATGGTGACAGATATGGATCTATTTGTAATCTTTTACATATTGACATCCAGTTATGCCAGCACCATTTGTTGAAGAGGCTTTCTTTTTTCCATTGTATAGTAAAGATTTATTTATTTATTATTTATACAGTATTCTGCCTGCATGTGTCCCTGCAGGCTAGAAGAGGGCACCAGTTCTCATCACAAGTGGAGGTGAGCCACCATGTGGTTGTGGGAATTGAACTCAAGACCTCTGGAAGAGCAGTCGGTGCTCTTAACCACTGAGCCATCTCTCCAGCCCCAGGACTTCTTAAACATTTTCCACAAACCCCTTTCCCAGAGAAATTTTTATCTGATTCTAGATATATAAAATATGTATACAAGGCAAGCAGTGGTGGAGCATGCCTTTAATTCCAGCACTCAGGAGGCAGAGGCAGGAGGATCTCTGAGTTTGAGGCCAGTATGAGCTTCAGAGTGAGTTCTAGAATATCCAGGGCTACATAGAGAAACCCTGTCTTGAAAAAACCAAAAGGAAAAAAAAAAAAAGAAAAAATATCTACAAATCAAATGTCTACTGACAATAAATTATTAACATACTTATTTTAAAATAATTATTTGGTCTACATGTGATTTCACCACTAATTAAAGATGAATGCAAATTTGAGTGAGATGGATGTTTTTCTAACAATGCAATACAATACAAAGATATATGAATTTGGTACTTGCTGAGAAATAATGGTGAGGAAATTGCCTTTGTTTGCTGTAATTACACTACTGTATTTCTATCAGAACTAAAAACTTTCACACTCAACAAAAACTCTGCAATTCATAACATACAGTAGTCTCGAATCTGACTTGAATTGTTTCAGGCTGAGTTTGTTGCATGGTATGAGAGCGTGCACAATGCAAAGTGCTCATGTTGTGAGTTCAAAACTAAGAATGCCGTGGAGTCACAATGTGACATGGGTGAGCGCTGCCAGAAACCCTTCAGATTCACTGTGTGGTCCATTTTGGACTATTTTCTTGTGGAGCACTGATAAACTTTTTACTGTTGCTGTATATTTCACAAGATCCATATTTAGTCACATGATTCTACATGGGGTCATGACCCACAATCAAGGAAACGTTGGTCTAGGTATTCCTCAGTTATTAGTCTAGAGACACTTCTGGTTGTTGCCAGTGGGGAATGGTGCTAGCATCTAATGGTTAAGGCCAGCAACGCTGCTAGACATGCTACAATCACTAAGTCTTCCAAGGAATAGCAATTCCCCCTACAGTCAACGGTTGAGAAACCTTAGTCTACATAGGAGTATAGGACTGCCAGGATCCCAAGTTTGTAACAGAGGTGAGAAATGCATATTTTTGAGTTTAATGCATTTTGCTTTCCTTAAAATGTCAAGCAAAAGCTCTCTACTCATTTGAAGATTCCAACTAGTAGAAGTATTGTACCATCATATCCATGATTGTGGCTTGACCTGGGGCATCACCTACTGTGAGACTCACTTCTGCTGCATGCATATCCTTATTTTCTCTTATAACTAACTAGATTATTAGTTCTCATTCACTCCTGTTTTCTGCTTGAGTGCCTGGAACATTTAAAAAGGCTCGTGTCTACCACTTCTCTTCCATTTAAGGAAGTGGGTAGGATAATTTTTCAGTGGGAAAAAGTGAAAATAAAAGGGTTTATTAGTATCACTCAGTACACCAGTTACTTTTCTATTGCTGTGATAAAGCACCATGACCAAGGCATCTTATAGAAGAAAGGGTTTATTTGGGCTTGCAGTTCCAGGGGGAATAACAGTCCACTATGGCAGCAAGCAGTAAGCGTGGCAGAAGGAACAGAGGCTGAGAGCTCACACTGTGAACTGCAAGCATGAAACTGTGCACTGGGGATGAATGGTAGCAGTGGTTCTCAGCCTGTGGGTCACGACCCCTTTATGGGCCAAATGACCCTTTCACAGAGGTCACTTCAGACCATCAGAAAACACAGAGGCTTCTATTACAATTCATAACAGTAACAAAGTTACAGTTATGAAGTAGCAATGGAAATAATTTTATGGCTGGGGGCATCACAGCATGAGGAAGAGTATTAAAGGGTTGCAGCGTTAGGGAGGTTGGGAGCCAGTGGGAGACTTTAAACTCTCAAAGCCTTCCTCCAGTGACCTGCTTCTCACTTCCCAAGCCTCCTCACACAGTGCCACCAGCTGGGGATGAAGCTCTCACATGCCCTAGACTATGGGGATATTTATCAATGTAAACACCACGCATAGCTTCCTTTCCAAGTCCTTGGAGGAGGATATTGAATAAAAGCTGTTTCAATTTCATTACTAATTGTAGTATTGCTCAGCTATGGGAGTGTGAGCAGCCCATTGCAAGTGGGAGGTCGAGAGGATTCCAAAGTTGCTAGGAATGTTGTTTGGAGTGCGGAGTGTATGCACAGTATTTGCAGGTTGAGAAAGGATATTATTACAAGGGGGAAAGTTGTATAACTCAAACCCTAATGTGGGGGGTGTCCCAGTATTTTAAACTGTTTCCGGTGCTTACATGCCTCAGACTCATGTGAGAAGCTCACTAAAGATGAACACCATAAAGATGCTCATCATAAAAAAATGCTGAAAGCCAAAGAAATACATCTTGAAACCAACAAGAAAAACATCACAAAGAGAACGCCAGCAGGTTGTACTGGTGCATACCTGCAGTCCCAGCACCTGAGAGGAAGATGCTGGGGGAGTGCTGCAAATTCAACACCTGTCTGGTCTGCGGAGCAAGTTATAGGCTGTTCTGAGTTTCAAGACATAAATAAATGATAAGTAGGAGAGCGGGAACTTCCAACTTAACAGCGAATTTTTCACCAGAGACAGTGGACTCCAGAGGCAGTGGACTCCAGAGGCAGTAAAATCTAGAGACAGTAGATTCCAGAGACAGTGGACTCCAGAGACAGTGGACTCCAGAGACAGTGGACTCCAGAGGCAGTAAAATCTAGAGACAGTGGACTCCAGAGACAGTGGACTCCAGAGACAGTGGACTCCAGAGACAGTGGAATCCAGAGACAGTGGAATCCAGAGGCAGTGGAATCCAAAGACAGTGGAATCCAGAGACAGTGGAATCCAGAGACAGTAGAATCCAGAGACAGTGGAATCCAGAGACAGTGAAATCCAGAGGCAGTGTACTCCAGAGACAGTGGAATCCAGAGTAAATAAACACAGGTGCAAATTCTGAGTCTGTTTTTCAATCCTTTTATTAACGAACTGAGGAACCCAAAGAGGAACCCCAATTTCCTTGGTGACATAAATACTATACCAGGTGAGTTGCCTCCCTGGTTGAGTGCCTTCCCTCTTAACTAACTTTTGGTTTGGTCATGTGACTTTCCTTTATTCATGCTATGTGAACATGTACAAGGCAAAACACATTTAACATGAGTTTCAAGTGTGCTTCCATCATTTGGCTAGTCTTTTCATTTCTGCCACCTACCACAGAAACAGCAAATGTCAGATAGCCACTATTCCTAGATAAGATACACCTGGAGCCAGTTTAAATCTACAAAGTTGCCCAAGTCACAGACATTCCAATTCACTTTTTGATCTGAGTGAAAAACCACTATTTTTAGCCAGTAAGTTCTGGTCAGAGGTCTGGGACTAGCCATGTGCCATGTTCACACAAGTCTTGGTTGGTGTTATTGAGCATCCAGACACTGTCTTTAGTCCCAAGATAAACTCTTCAGAGACTACTCACTCCACTCATTGCTTATCCATTCCCTGCGGGGATGAGTGGGATATAACAAAGGTGGGGTGGATCTGAGCCAACTGCTTCCTTCAGTATTGGCCAGTGGCGGCTAAGGACTGATCTTGCTGAGATATAGGAAGTCACACCTAAGCAGGAAGCTGTGGTGGAAACTGTAAAAATGGTATTATACAAAATGAGTTGTAAAATAGTAGAAACATTCTTTCATAAACCAGGAAAAATAAAACAAAGATCATCAACCACAAAGAGGAAAGAATCGCTTAATTTCTCTTTTGTGCATAGAAAGTATTACAAAAGCATATAAAGAGTCATTCAAAGGGCATGCAGCCAAAAGTGTTGGAAGAAGATTCCAGAGGTACATCTGTTAACTAATAGGAATCCTTAAAGGATGATACTTTGTGATAGTCTAGGATTTACCAACTTTAGCATTTAGTGTCATGTGTCTTTTTTTTTGTTTCTTTTATTTTCTTCCTTTCTCCCCCCTTTTACTCCATATCTTCTTTTTCATGTCTATTTTTTTGTAGACAGGGTCATGTTGTATACCAGGATGGTCTCAAAACTCCTTGTGTAGCCAGGATGCCCTTGAATTCATGATCCTTCTGCCCCTGTCTCCTGGGTGTTGGGATTACAGGTGTGTATCATCATGCCTGGCTCTAGGTACTTCTTTTTGCATTCTAAAGAAATTCTCATGTTCATCTAATTTTGTTCTTCTCTTTATTTTTTTTAAATGAACCACAAACTTGTACAAAGTTGTGGATTCTGAAACGAAGGCACTTTTTTTGAGTGATGAGGGGATAGTCTGGAGCCGCCAGCATCACCATAGTGTGACTGCCTGCGAAACTGGTAGTACAGATGGCAATGCAGAGGGATGAAGCTCATTCACAGCCCGAGTCAGGGAAGAGGTCACATTTGAAGTGTTTGCTGAATTTTCAAATTTTGGGGTATTTTAGAAAATATTTATTTATCTTACTTTCTATGTATGAATGTTTTGCCTACATGGATGTATGTGCATGTCTGGTTCCTTCAGAGTTCAGAAGATGGCATTAGATTCCTTGGAACTGGAGTTAGGAATGATTTTGAGCTACTATATGAGTGCTGGGAACTGGACCCAGGTCTTCTGCAAGAGGAATAAGTACTATTAAACACCGAGCCATCTCTCTAGTCCCCATTATTTTATTTTTTGGGACAGGGCCTCACTATGTATCCTCGACCGTCCTGGATTTCACTATGTAGACCAGGCTGACATCAAATTGAATTTTCAATTTTTGAGCTAGTAAGTTCCTTTAATTATTCAAGCAAGTGTGATTTGGGGGAGGTATCACGTGCAATATAAAAAAACTTAATGGAAATAGTAGAGTATGAGGCATATAAAATGCAACTTTCTAAAATCTCATTCTTTCTTTCACATCCCTCTGGGTCTTATTGTGTCCTAGCTCAGATGCTCATTACTTTTATCTAAATTATTAAACTAGCATTCCTGTTTTCAAAACTCAGTGTCTGAATCATAAAGGGTTAGCAGAGTATTGTCTTCTCTCACATGGGGGTTGTGAAGATGATGTAAGAATAGGCACATATTCTCTACTACAAAGGAAGTGCTCACAGTCTCCCTCCCTCCAGTTTTCTTTCTGTTTTTTCCAGATGCCTTGTTCTCTTCATGTCTTATCACAATACTCATTTCTTCAAAAAGCCTCACTTCACATGGAGGAAAAGTGAAATTATTTCATATGATTTTCAAGGTCTTGTGCACTGATACGGTTTGGATGTGAAATGCCCTCCAAGGTCTCATGTGTTGAAGGCATAGTCTCCAATATTTAGAAGCGATATACTCTGGGAGGTGATTAGATCATGAAGAATCTGACCTTATAAACATATTAAGGCATTGATAGGTTCATAGCCTAGTAGGCTATTTGGAGGTGCCCTGTTTGGAGAAAGCAGGTCACTGAGGACATGCATTGACATTATATTTTGTCTCCAGCCTATCTTCAACCCTGCTCACTGTCCTTCTCACCACTGTAAAGTGAGAAGCATTTCTCACATGCATTCCCCTCTATGATTGTCATACTATGGCCACAGAAGTCATGAGGCTAACTCAGGCGACCATGGGCTGATACCTCTGACACTATGTGACAAAATAAGTCTTTCTTTTAAGCTGTCCTCAAGTGTGTCATCATAGTGATCAAAGCTGACTGCCACCCAGGTGTTCCACACTTCATGCACACTGTGAAGAATTTGCTATTTCCAGAAAACACTGGGCACTTCATGTTTTAATTGTCTTGCTCTTTAACTTAGGGGCTTTCTTTTCTTTGCTTCCCAGAAGGCCGTCAGCACACATTCTATTTGCTTCTTGGTGCCTTCTGAACTCTTCATGCTCAATTTCTATACCCCTAGCAGTGCACTCTGTCTGCGTTTCAGCTTAGCACTTACTTTACTCACCTCTTCCAAGAGGTGATACTTCACAAGATGTCTTCCTGCTGGTCTGCAGGTGCCCTGAAGGCGGGGGTTGCTTCTGTTTCTCCTTTGGTGTCCTCCCGCCCCCCCCCAGACCCTGTATAATGTGAGAAGCCCAGCTTACTGGTCCTCCTTAGAGACATTCCCCTGCACAGATACCTCCCAGTGCTCTGCTTTCTGCTCATTTAAGTAGTTCTGAACCATTCACCCAGACTTCTTCAGGTTCTCCCTGCTTTGGTGCTTTCTAGAATAACAGCCCTTTGTTTTTTCTCTCCTCATGTTCTAATTTCTTCATTCAATGCATGTTATTGAGCACTAACCAAGTGCTGAAATGATGGGGATGAAAGAGCAGACTAGGCAGTCTCTGCATGTTCTTATTTCCATTTAGGTGGGCTCATAGGAGTAGGAAAGAAACACTAAAGGACTAATCAACTGAACAAGAAAAGCTCAGAGCATGGTAAAATATGGAGGGAATAAAGTGAGGAAATGTGGTAGAGAACAACATGGTAAGGATGTTCAGGAATTGAGTAATGAATCAGTCACTGGAAACTGGAATTCAAGTTTATCCGTCATCCTCCCTAGGCAAGGGTAGAGGCTAAGAACCTAACAGGTTTACTTTATCCTATAGACAACAGGGTTTAAGGATAGATGTTGGGGTGTCATGATTTACTGTTTGAGAAATAGCCTGGAGTTTGGATTTAAAGCTGCAGCTTCTTGAAATATTACTTTAGAGTAGTGATATTTTCTTACTAAAATCAAATGTTACATAAGTCACATTTTTCTTAATTCTGCTTAGACAAGAATCTGAACTCTTTAAAAAAAATGCTTTATGAGTATGGGTTTTGCCTGCATGTATCTCTGTGTGTCTGTGTATCATGTGTGTGCTGGTGCCCTAGGATACTAGAAGACTTCATTGGATATCCTGGAACTGGAGTTATAGATGGTTGTGAGTTGCCGTGCAGGTTCTGAGAATTGAATGTTGGACTTCTGGAAGACCAGCAAGTGCTCTTAACCACCGAGCTATCTTTTCAGCCCCATAATTTGAATTCCTAAAATTAAGAATATTCCACTATTTCTGTTTTTATTTCTTTCTAAAGCCATTGACATTTCAGAATCAGTTTGTGTATGCAGCTGACAAATGCTCATTAATCTGTCTCCATCCTCACAGGGGCATTTCAGACTCAATTTACCGCACACGGTGCAGTGTTTGTTTGCTTGGGTTTCTGGGATGTAGCCTCATGTCATATCTGCCATTTGCTATTGAGATTTTTTGGTGCATAATTCTCTAAACAGGACTTTTGTTCCTGCAAAAATGTGGATATGTGATTATTAGAAGCTTAAAAATGTGTTTTTGCAGGTTTCTTGCCTCTTCCCTCAGCTTTGTCATCTGTGCTAATGGGAAGGGGGCAATTTAATGAAGACGATTCACCACAAATTTTTAGCAAAAAAATAATAATAATAAACTTGATTCCAGAGCATCACAAATTATAGAATCAGAAATGAAAAGGACACAGAAAGGTCATCTGCCTCATCTTCCTTCATCCCGACAGGTTTGTGCTTCTCATTACAGCTGGGTGAGTATCTACCTAATTCTGAAGACATCCCAGGAAGACGATCTCACCAGCTCTGTCCTTATCGCTAATGTGAGACATCCATCACTGTGGAGGCTCTGTCTAAAGGGCACCTAATTTCCTCATACTGAGGTTTATTCCCATGTCCTCTAAATGTGTCTTCATTGATGACTGCTGAAGAGTCCTGTTAACCAACTGCTTTCGAGAGACAGGATTGAAGGAGATAGCAGAGTCATAGAACTCCTAGGACAGTATCTGGCATACAATGGGCTCTCAAAGCCCATTAGCTGCCACAGCAATAGTTACTGCAGAGGAAGGTATTGAGATCTTTGCACCTTGTAGTGATAAAGACGCTTTAAATGCTCAATGGATTAGCTTCTCTGATTGCCAGAGGTGGTTGATTTAGGTGTTGTATATAAAGGCTGTGTCTTGAGTCAATGGAATGCCTGCTTAGAGGTGACATGAGAAAGGACAGAGGACTAGATTGCATGGAATACCTGTATCGACTTTTGCTTGCCCTGTAATGTTGCCTGAGAGCTCTTTGATGGCAGATTCCTCATATGAGTCTTAGGTCCCTGGTACTAAGTCTGAGACTAGTATTCAGCATGAAAGATGTAGCATAAATTAATTGAATGCTGGCTGTTCTAAGAATTACTTAACAAAACATTGGTAAGTTACATGAGTGTTATTCCTACCTTCCTGTATAGTGACAGCATTAAAAAAAAAAAAAAGGTGTCTTTGAACGTACTGCTGTTTTTCAGGTTAACTTTCTTTTTCAACCTCTCCCATTCTCTTTCATTTGGCCAGAGAGCTCCCTGCAGTTCTTCTCTGAAGGTACTTCCCATTCATCTAGACTGTATGTGTTATAGGCACACAACTTGAACTGCATTGAGCATTGTGAAAGGTTCTGATAGCCCCTGCTCTCTGCTGATGCTTTCTGACATCACTGTGTTGCTGTGGGATGTTCTGTATGACAAACATGTTAATAAATAAAGCACTGATTGGCCAGTAGCCAGACAGGAAGTATAGGCGGGACTAACAGAGAGGAGAATTGAGGGAACAGGAAGGTGGAGCAGGAGACACTGCCAGCCACCGCCAGGACAAGCAGCATGTAAAGATGCCGGTAAGCCACGAGCCACGTGGCAAGGTATAGATTAATAGAAATGGGTTAGTCTAAGATATAAGAACAGTTAGCAAGAAGCCTGCCACGGCCATACAGTTTATAAGTAATATAAGCGTCTGAGTGATTACTTTATACGTGGGTTGTGGAACTGCGGGGCTTGGTGGGACCTGGAGAGAAGTTCTCCAGCAGCACTGTATCCCCTGAGAAACCACAAAGCTCGGTCATAGGAGGGGACACATATTTCAGTCAATCAGAGGCATCCAAGTAACACTTAGCTTTGACCAGGGACTTCATTAGACCATTTTCCCAGTTAAGTTCTAATGGATTGTCTAGGAATGCTGACAATCTTTCTCTCTGAGAAGACATTCAGTGGAGCCATCAGGACTAAGAAAGCCCTGGGGATGAAGTGAGGAACGTGCTCAGCTTTGGCTCTAGCAATCTCTGCTATTCTGCACCCAGCTGAGTCACACTGTTAAACCCATCTGTTTACATGAGGTTGACTATGGGGGAAGGTGGATCAGGGAGGGAAAAATCTTATTTTAGTTCTTTTAGAGCCATGCTATTATCCCCTTCCCACCTCCATCTTTTTTGTTTCCCAAATCATGCCCTGTACAGCTTATATGCTAAGGTTGAGGAGGAGCGGGGGATGAATAGGGTGGACTGGAGCATTGAGAAAGGAACACATCTCAGGGGAAAAATTTGCACCCAACCAAATTTTGTTCCATTTTTCTTAGGTAGAATTCTAGGAGTGGATGACTTCCTACTCATTTTTTTTGTCTTAATCTGTTTCCCCCTAGTCTTCAAAAAAGAGAATTCTAAAGAGTGTGGTGGACAGAATACAGATGTTTACTGGGAGATTTATAATTTCCAAATGTGAACAGATCAACCACTCTGGGTGCCAACCCTGGAGGATGACTGTGGTGGTTTGAAAGAAAATGGCTCCTAAAGGGAATGGCCCTATTAGAATGTGGCTTGTTGAAGTAGGTGTGGTCTTGATGGAGGAAGTGTGTCACTGTAGGGGTGGGTTTTGATGTCTCTTTTGCTCAAGCTTTTTTCAGTGTGACTGTCAGTCAACTTCCTGTTGCTTGAAAGATGTAGCTCAGCTCCAGCACCATGTCTGCACACTCCCCATCATGATGATAATGGACTGAACCTCTGAAACTGTAAGCAAGCCTCCCCAATTAAATGTTTTCTTTATAAGACTTGCTATGGTCATGGTGTCTCTTCACAGCAATAAAAAACCCAAACTAAGACAATAACTATAAATACTTTATCCAGATATTTTGGGTAGTATTATCAAATTTGAAGGATGCTGGTATGGTGGGCTTTTTAGGGACCCCCATTCCTTCCATCTGTGACACTGAACCCTGAAAGAACATTATTCATTTCTTTTCTTGTCTGATTCCTAGAGTCTAGTACTGAATCACACTATATCAACCTCTCATGTTCACATACATGAATTGGTGAACTTTTTCTTCTTTTAAATAGAGTGGCAACTATGGTGGTGTTTACTCATGTATGCTGCCCTTTGTCATTTTAGGAAGAATGTGTGGAAGTTTTGGAGCTGGGAAGGCAGAGGGATGATGGAGGGAAGTGTCAAGGTCAATGCTATCTCCCTCAGCACCACTCTTCTCTCCTCTCTTCCTAATGCAGAAAGAATCTGGGGAGACCAGACTCTCTGCAATCATGTTTGAGCTGGGGGCACAAGTCCACTGGCAATATTTTACTCCAAGTTTATAGCTGTCTTACTGATTTAACATGCACAAGTATCTGACAACATGAGCAGGGCCATTTTGCTGTGGAGATTTGCAGTTTCTCAGAGGGTATCATTTTGAAACCTTTAGGTTATTAAGCAATAGTTTTTATGGTGAAAGACCCTGATGCACTTCCCAAACACTATCTTAACAAACAGAATGAAGTGCTCTTCTTTGATGGAAAGGCCACACAACGAAGCAAGACGCAGCATAGTCTAAATGGTCAGGTATCTCAGTGCACATACTTGGGTTCAAACCCTGGCTTTCCTAGCTATGTGACCTTAAACAAACAAGGCACTTCACTTCTTTCTTCCTTAACTTCTTTGTCTGTAAAATGGGGATGATGATAATACAGTATGAAGAGTCAATGAGCAAATAAATGTATGATAAGTGCTATGTAAGTCTCTCATTCTGACAACATCTTGTTTCAGAGGATCTGAATAGGTGGGAAGTCTTATCATTTACCCGACTAATGAAAATATAAGGCATCTCCTTCAAAACTAAGAATTTCAAGATGACACCACTAGGCATCATTTTAGTGCAGATGTGTGTGGCGGTTGTTCTCTGAAGGGTTGCACTTACATGGAGTAGCACAGGTCACATACCCACGAAGCTGGTACTGGGTCCAGAGTGAAGGCTTGATTTCCCTGTAGGGACTATCCTGAGTTGACTGTAGGATAACAGTGGGTGACTATCTCAATGACTTTTGGTTATTTTACCCCAGAGTTTTAGCAGGGTTGTCTGCACTAGATTTAAAGAAATTATTTTAAGTGTGTGTGTGTGTGTGTGTGTGTGTGTGTGTGTGTGTGTGTGTGTGTTGGTGACTGTAGAGGTCAGAAGGGGGCGGGGTCTGATCCGCTGGAACTGGAGTTACAGGTGGTTGTGAGCTGCCCAACATAGGTACTGGAAACTAAACTTGGGTCTACTGTTAGATCAGGAAGCACTCTTAATTGCTGAGCCATTTCTCCAGGACCTGCATTGGGTTTTTAAAAAAAAGTATAAAGCAAGTGACATTTGCCTGTCCTCTTTGTAAAAGGATTGTTTTGAAAAGGAGAATCCAGTCCTTTCTCGGAGTGGCCAAGGGTCCAACCCCCATCCCCTCAGGACTTGAGAGCTTTCCCATATTCTCTAAAGACCACCTGCCTAACCCATCAGCAATGAGGGGTCAGGCTCCCATGGGCTGCTGGCAGGCAGCACTGGTGCCATGCTTGATGTTAAAGTGGTTTCCTGCAGAGAACCGACATGACACAGATGACTCATTTACACATTTATTTTCTATCTCACTTATTCTACCAGACTGAAATGGAGAACAACGCTGGCAATTTGATAGACATTTTGACATAAAATAAACAAGTATTTTGATGTGGAACGATTGTACAGACTACCACATGCAGAGAAGTATGCGGATTGGTGCAGAATTACTGAGTTGATGAGCAAAACTATAAATACAAAATCATGTTTTCTTTTTATGGAGCTAAAATGCAGCAAATATAGAGACACAGATACAAATACCATTGAATGGGAGAAAAAGGCATTGTATTAATGGTGCAGGACGGACAGCCAAACAAACACGCATATGCTAAACCACATCCTCTTTACAGAACTGAAACCAAAACATCTCATTTGCGGATATAATGAAATAAAGCATGTAGAGGCAGATGAATGAGACTAGACAAGACTTAGTCAGTTATGCATATGCTTTAGCCCCTAGTGAGAATCTGTATTGAAAGTCAACAGAGTATAGGATGAAATGCAATTATTACATGAGTAGACAGGACAGGGTCATTCATTTGGGAACTCTTAAAACAAAATACTGATTGTGCTTCTTTTTCCCTGCAGCATTCAGAGCTTTTATAGCCTAGTGTGAAAACCCTCTAAGACACTGAAGTTAATAAAAGGGATGATGTACCATGCACTGTAGTTACAAACCTAATGCCGTGTACAGCTCCAAGACAGGAAGCTGTTTTACTGAATATATATGTATAGAAGCATTTAAGGAACTACTCATTTAGTATTTAATTTCTGATACTTTACTCCCTAGATTTAAAAAATATTTTTGAGTATTTGTAACCTGGGGGATGTTTAGGGACTTCATTACAATAATTAAAGCCTCTATAACTTGAGAGAAAAAGGACAGGTTGTATAGTAATATGTTTTATAGAGAAATCATATAGGATTACCCCCAACAAGGCTTTTTTGAATGCATTAATTTCTGACAGTACTAAATACCTTCATCACAAATTTTCAGAAAATTAATATGAATCTTTACAGAGTTGTCCTGAGTTTAACAATATGCTTATAATACTAACATTAAATTTTGTATTAATGCCTTTGCAAGTTAGACAATTAAAAAGGAAAAACATGACTTTAGTAAACCAAAGGGGGAAAACCCAGTAGATAATTTAGGATCCCTTTCTGATCCTAAACACATGAGTGCCTGTGTGTGCACAGCTCGCAAAGCCAGTCACTTTCTCATAAACATACGCTATAAGCATCAACTCCCCATTTGATAGTTCCTTTGTTTGCACTGCTTTTTTTCTCTCCTCCATTTTCTTCCATTCCTCCTTTCCCTTTTTACTCCCCTCCCCCTTTCCCTAAATACTGGAACCTCAGTGTCCGTAATCATTAATTTTGCAGATATCCAAATTTTTGTTTGTTAGTTTCCTGATGCCAGGGTTTGAACCCACAGCCTTGCATGCACTAGGTAAGCACTCCAACACCGAGTGTACTCACATCCAGTATTTTGGAATATTAGAGTGCAATAGATGAATCACTTTTGAGGCTAGTACAGTCTTTGACTGGTTTTAACAGCTAATGTTAGGCAGGTAAAATCTCATCACAGTACCCTCCTTCTATTTTATATGTAATAGTGATGAGAGACATCATTTGAGACAGGCCTATATTGCTAACAGAAGAGAATTTGAGCAATTATATGGGAAAATGAGTAGATATTTTTCTTTAGTTTGTCAGTAGGCAACCCTTTAAAACTGAATTACTTGATATACGGCTATGTAGATATGACAGAGATTTTTATTACAAGTCTAAAAAGCACTGAAAAACACTGCTTCAGCATTTGTGGTAAAGAACGCAGGGAACGAAGATGATCTCCACAGTGCGCCATTTGGACTACAGGGTTGTTGCATTGCCTCAGACTTTGTGGACGTGACGCTGACTGAGCAGTTCACAGCCGTGTTTGCATCACCGCCGCGGCGGCTGAGTGTTGGCATAGTAAGATGAAAGGATGACAGTGGCAGCTTCAAAATGCAGGAGACACATGACAGTCAACACGGAAGTGTTGTACAAACTACACAGAGACAGGGATCAGTACACTTAAAGCTGATTGGGCGGCATAATTTTCTGTCAGAATTCTATTTAATAAACTAGGAACTTTATTGTTTTGAGAAAACAGAGGGATACAGTCTCCATTAGGCTATAACTAAATATAATAAGAGCTAAATTGTCATGCAATTATGACTTAGAACATGAATTATTTTTTAAGCATTATAATGAATTGAAAGTCCAAACCAAGTAATGTGTTATACTAAGGTTTTCATAAAATTAATAAGCAACCCCCACAAAGAGCTGCCATCTCCCCCAAACCACACCCAACCAAACATCTTCAAATAATCATCCCAAGCCAATTAAACAAATGAAAATTCATTAAAATTAAAGTATGGTTTTTATTTTTCCAGTGATGGCTACTAGATCCTCTTAGAAGAAAGTTTTAATGTATCTTGGAAATTCTTTTGTAGAGTCAATAGAAGAACCCCCAGTTTAGCTTGTCTTTAACATCAGAGCCGCCACACTGTTTCCACAGAGGTCAACCTGCCCTGCCTGGAGTTGCTGCATTGTGTCCAGACTGAGTGTGCAGGGCGTTGTCTTGTATGGCACCCCCTGGTCATCACTTATCATCACAAGATATGGGGGTTCATCTCAATTTCATAACTCCAAATTTTAAATACACTGACATGAAAAATTAGCCCCCCATTAATTAGTAAGATTAACATTAAAATAAAGCAACACAAAAGCCTCCAATGAAGTCTACTGATGACAATTTATACTTTTTTTTTTTCAAGGCAAAAAAATTTAATGAGGAAAAAATATGTTAAGTGACAAAGCCTTTGTACTCAAAATATACTTGGCAAAGGGCCAGTTATTGTAACTGTGAAACCAAATTGGCTGTGAATCCCTTTATGAAATGGGTCCACAGGTTTGCAAACATTTGAAGTGGGAAGATGGACTACCATGTTGAATGTTCCCATGATGATGCTGATGCAGCTTAAATTTGTGGTAACAGAAAAATACAAAATACTCTCCAAACAGACTGCATATTGAAATATTGTAGGAAGTTGTTTTCCTCAAGAAGAAATTGAGACTCGCAAACTGAACACTAAAAATTTAAGGCAATTAGGTTGAAAATGTACTACTAGTTTCCATAGCATGTTATCTGTTAAAATAATATCATTCTTGAAAGCCACATAGAGTACCTAATAGGTATATAACTTAGCAAATGAAATGACCTACATTTTATATAACAGTAGGTTTTACTTAAACACACATTAAAATTTTTGGCTGTTCAGGAAGCTACAGAAGAATTTGAGAACTCAGTATTGAGGACACAAATGTGACTTGAACTGCTTCCTTTGGAGTTCTTGTTTTAAGACACATATCTTCTATTTGTCCAGCAGTATGCTTGGCATTTTCCTATATTCCATCTTATTTAAGTTATAATAGTCTTTTAAAATATCTACATATTTCTAATAAAATAAGTAGTAGCATATATTTCACATGGTAACCTTAAGACACTTTTTACATAAAAGAAAAATTAAAAATCCCAATCCAAATATGAATTGTTTATAATTAGATGGATGACAAAGTATGAGTTTTTCAGTATGGCTTTCTTTCCACCCTCATCTTTTGTTAAGGTTTTGTTTGAATGGCTATTAGAATTTTGTCCCCTAACTATATGAAAATTCACCTGAATGTCAATTTTCCCCAAATGAAATGTCTGTTATGATAGAAAATTAAAAAGATGATATTGGTATCTTCCTTTTGGGATATTGCCCTGAAAATAGACACACTCACCAGCTTCATACACATTTAGTAGAAAGGCTTGCATTTGAGATGATTGCCTTGGAGTACATTAATGAATTTGGTCCCATCTTTCTCAAAAAACCTGCTATTTCCTTTCAAGTTTTACAGCTTGGAAGAAACTTAAATACACCGTATTTGGTCAATGAGTGCAGCTCAGCCATAGAGCACATATGTAACAGGAGGGAAGGGTTGGGCTTGACTCACAGTGCCACTGCCTGAACTATAGTTTTGGTCACTCATAGGGAAAGAACGATGTCATATCATGTTACTTTTCTGTGCTGGGACAGTGTACCTTTAGCCTCTAAGCTTTCTGATTCCCTCCTTCTAGCTTTAGGCTTCAAGTTGTTATTGCTAATGGCCCACTTGCTCCTGCTTGTGACTAGGTACCTTTGTGCTCTAAGCAGGTGGGCCCTAGGGCAGGATTCCTGGCATGTACTATAGATCGGAGAGGAATGAAAAATCGGAGGGAGAAGGATGTGAGATATGATCACAGGACTGTCCTTTCAAACCAGGACAGTGAAGCCTGGAAAGGGGAGTGGGGGAGGAACAGGACAGTGAAGACCACATAGTTTCCAACCTACTCCAGGTATAGTCGGTAATAATAAGTTGCCCAATAATTTCTTCCTTTAAACACTCCTTTTTTCTATGAATACTCCCTTCTTCAAACAAAACACAACAAGCAAGCAAACAACATATAAGCAACAGTAGAAAATAAAATATTCCATTGAAAGTAAGGTGCTTGCCGGGCGGTGGTGGCGCATGCCTTTAATCCCAGCACTCGGGAGGCAGAGGCAGGCGGATCTCTGTGAGTTCGAGGCCAGCCTGGGCTACCAAGTGAGTTCCAGGAAAGGCGCAAAGCTACACAGAGAAACCCTGTCTCGAAAAACAAAAAAAAAAAAAAAAGAAAGTAAGGTGCTAAGAGCACACATGGCTATCCTGTAGCTAAATTCAAGGCTGTTAAAATGCTTCAGCTTGCTAATGGAACCTCACATTTGCTTAGGAGACTCTTTCTACACATTCACTTTTGAATGTTTTATGGTTTAATATATACCTCTTTAAAATTGCATAAGTTTGGAACTTGATAATTGTGTGATAAACCTAATATTTTGTGAGTTGCAGATTTTTCTTTTTCCTTTCTTTGATTTTGAGCTGAATACAAAGAATTTTGGTAATTCTTCACTGAAATTTTACTAGTATATACATTTTTATTAATTATTTCTGGTGACAGCATTCCCGTTGAGCAAGTAATTTGGGTTAATACTAATAATATTTCTTTTTTAATGTCTGCTTTTCTTAAAGAATATTCCCAATTTTAGTCAAATATAGTGATTTGTATAAAACTTGCAGGCAAAAAAAAAAAAAAAAGGCCTAGCCCATACGCTGCAAATAAAAATGTTGGCTGCATTTTGCCTTAAGGATGGGTGAGCAATTTGGCTACACTAGACTTTCTGGGCATCACAAACTGATGTTTATGGGAAGTTTAGAAGACACTCCTTTCTCGATCAGGATCAGGCCAGCGGCTGTGCCACACTCTGGTCAGAGTCTCCAAGGACAAGCTATCCGAGTAGTAGCTGTTGAGCAGACCAACAAGACAGCATTGTCTTTACACTGGGACTCGTAACACCCCCCCCCACCCCCCGCCCCCTTGCCATTTCAAGTTCTTGTCTAGCTTCCCATAGTGGCAAGAATGTCAGAGTGGCACACACTGTGCATCTACAGTGCATATCTAGAGCACTGATCAAGTTTAGCAAAACTTGATGGTTTTGTGTGTGTGTGTGTGTGTGTTATAGGCAGTAGTCGAGGTTCCCTGAAAGTGTAGTTCAGAGGGTAGCAAACACAAAGCGACAATAAAAAGCAAAAGGAGATGTGATCACAGGAATGCCTGGAACCTAGCTATTTCTGACTACATGCAGGGGACATGGACATAATAAATGGTAGAGGATTAGTCCTTGCTCCTGGTTACCAACTACCTTTTCTGTGCAAATAGGATCCTACCCTTTGCAGAACATCTGGAGTTGGGAAGGACCAGTGCTGGGGATCTAGAGGAGGGGTTGAGGGGACAGGAATAGGGTTGACCTTGACCATTACATCTATGTGCACATTCTCAAAGAATTCACCTTTTCTTGCATTGAACACTAGAAGGCATTTAAGGCAGAGAAGAACAGCGGAAGGGTGGGGATTATGATACACCTTTGCACCTTCACCTTGGGCTGTCAGTGTTCTGTGTCTTCATTCTGAAAGGCTGTTGTTTTGACTTGACATGCCACCTCAATCTGTTTCAGATTCAGTAACATGTAAAAGAATTATAAGAAAAACAATCCAGTCATATCTTTGTCAGCAGGTCCCATTGTGAATAGACTCAGACCAGCAGTAGGCTTTTACCAAGCAGTAGGTTGTGTTGGCTTAAATAGAGGCTAGGGTTGAAAATGTGAAACAGAATAGTTAAAAATGACCACTTCATAGGCAGCCAAGACAGGAGGACTGTGATTCTGAGGCCAACCTGGGCTACCTAGAGAGAGTTCCTATTTTTTTAAGTCATTTTTATTAATAAACATGATTTTTGTCTATAAAATTTTTTTTCATTCATCTTTCTTTGTTTTTCTTTTTTGAAGTGGAAATATCTTCATACACTGTCGCTAATTTCAGGCAGCTATTGTTATTTTAAGCCAGAATGTTTAGGAATTATATGGTGGAATTCAGATACTAGATTAAAGAATGAAAATAAACACCTTGAGTCTAAGGGACAGAAAAGGGCTTTGGAGATCTCAGACGACAGACTAGCCCACTCTGTGAAACTGGATTTCACGTGGGAACACAATCACTTAAACATGAATCATCTGCTAGGCTGTAAACTGGAGGGCATGGACTGTACATGTTTGTTAACTTTAGGCAATTATAGATGCTCAGGAAAGTTTTGTTATGTATCAACAGTAATCTAGAATTGTTTGATGATAAGAAGTAACTTCTTTAGAAGAGAAAGTGAAGTTAAAATTATGGACTAATTCTGTTCTATTCTTCATGTATCAAGTATCTAAATTTCATACATGTATATTCATATAAGTACAACATTTATGCAG
>CABHPP010132359.1:0-13930 GCA_902168425.1 Peromyscus attwateri
TCTAATTACATTTTTTTTTTGTTTAGTTTGCTTGTGTGTGGACATTCAAGTGCCATGGCACACATGTGGAGGTCAGAGGACCACTTGCAGGAGCTGGTTCTCTCTTTCAACCATGTGGGTTCTAGACCTTCAAACTCAGGTTGTCAGGCTTGGTGGCAGGCTTGTGTGTGGAAGGCAGAGATCAAGTGTGGGGGTAATTCCTCAGACGTTATCCCCCTTGTTTTTGGATATAGCATCTCTCACTGAGCCTGGAGCCCTTCAGTTCAGCTAGATGGGCTAGCTAGCAAGACACAGGGACCCTCCTGTCTCTGCTTCCCCAGCACTAGGCTTGCAGGCTTGCATGCCCAGCTTTCTATTACTACAGAGGTGCCAAAGACCCAAACTCAGGTTCTCATATTTGTGTACCAAGCACTCTAATGACTGAGTCGTCTCTTCCGCCATTTTATGTTTTTAATTCTCCTTTATTTAATAGCTAATATTGAGATCTACCTTTTCATGAACTTATTTTCCATTTATTTATCTTTCTCAGTAAAGAAAAACCTTCTTTCATGGATTTGGCTTATTTTATAATTAAATTATTTGTTTTTTTTCAATGTTGAATTTTGAAAATGTATATGGATTCTAGATACTAGTCTTTTCCTGAATGCATGGTTTGGTTTGTGAATATTTTTGCCTGTCTTTATTTTGTGTTTCCATCTAAATAAATTTCTTTTCAAATTTTTTTAATTTAAAAGTTTTAAAATTAGGATACTGGGTTTCATTATGACTTTTTTTCACACAAAACTTACACATATATGTATTTATTCGCCTCCTCTGTCATCTCCCCCATGCCTGGGGTCACACCCTTGTCATCTTCCACAGCCTCTTTTCCTTTTTCCTTTTGATGTTGCCTGTCTTGCTGCCTCCCACCTTTCCTCAACCTCTATGCTCTCCTCTAGTGGTCTCCATACTAGTTTCATAACCTGTACCACATTGACCTCTGACCTCCCACTTATATATAGAGACATTATAAGCTATGAACCACGTATGGAAGACAATATTGTCTTTCTCAGTCTGTGTTACCTTGCTTACAATATACTTTCTAGATCGATCCATTCCCTGCAAATGATTTCATTTTTCTTTACAGATGAGTAAAGTGATATTGTGGATGTGTACTACATTTTTATTATCCACTCGTCTGTTATGGATAGCTAGGCTGCTGTCATTTCCCAACTGTTTAAGTAAGGCAGTAATAGACATGAGTGTGCAAATGTCTCTGTAGCAAACTATAGAGTCCTTTGGTATCTATGCCCTATGGTATCTCTCTATTTTTTTCACAGAAATATCCATACTGATTTCCATAATGGCTACATTTGTTTACACTTCTGCTAGCAGGGAATAGGAGTTCCGCTTTTCCCATATTCTCCCCAGCACTGGATGGTGTCTCTTCTCTTTATGGTAGCTATTCTGAGAGGGATGAAGTAGAATCTCAGAGTAGCTTTTTATTGCATTTCCCAGATGGTGAACGATGTTGAACATTTTTTTGTTTGTTTGCTTGCTTGCTTGTTTTGTTTTGGTGAAGGTGTAATTTTTTTAAGTTATATTCTAGGTATTAATCTCTTGTTTGAAGTATACTTGGCATTTTTTTCTCCCATTCTATAGGCAGTGTGTTTGCTTTGTTGATTGTTTGCTGGCCAGAAAGTGTTTAATTTCATGAAGTCCTGTTTGTTAATTCTCTTTGGACACTTCCTGTGCTACTGAAGTCCTATTACCTATTCCTATAACTTGAAGTGAATTCTCCGTGTCTCCAGTATTTTGAGCATTTCAGGCTTTAAATTAAAATCTTTGATTTATTTTGAATTGATTTTTATATAGGGTGAAAGATATGCAACTCATTTCTTTCTTCTACAGGTGGATATTAAGGCTCCTCTCCCTTATTATAGTGCTTGAAATTGAAGTCTTAGTTAGAGAAATAAGACAAGACACAGATGTAAAAGAATGAAGATAGGAAAGAAATAATTTGAAGTATCCCTCTTTGTAAATAACATGATTCTATATTTAAAAGATTCTACAAATTTATGAGATAACTCTTAAACAATAATTAAAAACCTGAAACTTTCAGTAAACAGTTTCAGGATCCTAAATCAACATACAAAAATCAGTGGCGTTTGGTCAAATGTAGTGCTACACAGCTTTAATTTCAGCATTTGGGAAGCAGAGGCAGGTGGGTCTCTGCGAGTTTGAGGCCAGCCTGAACTATATAATAAGTTCCATCCCAGCTGTAGATATACAGTGAGAACCTGTCTCAAAAAACCAAAACCCAACCCAACCCAAACCAAACCAAACCAAAAACAAACAAAACAAAAGATCAGTGGCATTCATACATATCAAACAAATGCTGAGAAAGAAATTGAAAAACTAACATATTAACAATACCTCAAAATACCCAAACCAAACAAAACACAGGAATAAACTTGCCAGGGAAGTAAAAGATATCTACAATGAATACTTTAGGAGACTGGGAAAAGAAATTAAGGATAATGGTATACAGTAGAATGACTTTCCATGCTCCTGTATTGGCAGAATATTGTGAAAATGGCTCTATCACCAAAAATAATCTAAGAGTTCAATGGAATCTTCATCAAAATTCCAATGACGTCCTTCACAGAACTAGAAAAACAATAAAAAGTTGTATGGAAACATAAAAAAAACCACAAATAGTGAAAGCAATCCTTAGCAGAAGGAATGCTGCTAGAGCCATCATAGTATCTGACTTCATTTTATACCACAGAGGTACCATGCTATACAAAGATAAAGACAGCATGGTGCTGCCACAATGGATATATGGACCAGAATAGAGGCCACCTAATTTAAATTATTTAAATTGGCCTTCTCCTCTTCCTCCTCCTCTTAAACTGTGGATACACACTGCTTTGGTAGCATTTGATGAAAATCTGATATTTCTTCCATTGATTAGTTTTGTGCCCTTTTCAAAATTCTATTGGACATATACATAGATCTATTTCCACTTACTGTATTCTACCGCATTGATCTACACATCTGTCTCCTCACTAGCCAAACAGCCAAAGGGACATCTCTTCTGAATCTTGTGTCCCTGATAGCATCTCCCAGGCAAGTGTCCAAGGCCCCTGTATGAAAAAGCTGGTGACAGAGTTTTAAGGGTAATGTGTCCTCTGTATTTCAAGATAGGCTGGGAGAGCCATTCTCCCAATGCTGAAACCTAACCACTGCTGCTCTTTCAGGCCTGTTATAGAAACCTTAGCTCAGGCAAGGTGGGTAGGAGTCATCTTTCCCATATACGTGTATGTATTTTCTAAGAAATGGGCTTAGCTAGGAAACCAATGAGTTGAAGGATTTTCTATCATGTAGACCAAATCTTTTTCTCCTTCTCTCTCTCTCTCTCTCTCTCTCTCTCTCTCTCTCTCTCTCCCTTCCTTCCTTCCTTTCTTTGTTTTTCTTTTTTCTTTCCTCCTCCTCTTTTCTTCTTCTTATTTTTGTTGTCATTAAATCTTTTTCTTTCTGGGGTAAAAATCTTGTTGCTTTGGGAAATGTTTACATTTAAATAATCCAGAAGTCAAAGATTTAAATAATTTCCCGTTGCTTCCTCAATCAGTGTTTCCAAGATTACCTTAGGCTTGGTGATTCATTGAAAGAACCCAAAGTACTCGGCATGTGTCAAACTCATGATTAATATTTATTATAATGAAAGGATACAAGGAAAATTATTAAACCGAACAGGTACATAGGCAAAGTCATGAGCAAAATTGAGTCGTGTTTCCAAGAGCTCTCTTCCAGTCACAAAAGACACGCTTAATTCCTTAAGCAGTGAGTTGTGACACATCAAGGAACATGTTTGCTGGGTAGGATTAGAGACCTAGCTCTTCAGATTTTTATTGGGTACTAGTTTTGAAGGCACTCTCAACATAGCAAATACCCAAATTCTAGGCTCCCAGAAGAAAACCAGTTTTTCAGCATGTGATGGATTTAAAAGGCTCCCATAGGCTGCATGTTAAGGGCTGGGCTGCCATCTTGTGGTGCTAATGGGGGGTGGCGGAGCTTTCAAGTGGAGGGTCTCACTGAAACTATGCCACCGAGGAACTTACTGCGATTCTCTCTCTCTCTCTCTCTCTCTCTCTCTCTCTCTCTCTCTCTCTCTCATCCACCCATCTGTTTTCTGGCAGCCATGATGGGTGAGCAAATTTACTCCAAAGCATGCCCTCTGCAATGATATTCTGCCTCACCACAGATCTAAAAGCAGCAGATCCAATCAACAGCGGACTGAAAGCCCTAGGTAACTATTTCTTCCTTGGTTGAATATCTAGGATAATGTTGGTTATCCTGGATAATTTGCCATATCATGCACAGTTGATTAACACACTATGTAAACTACATTGGGTAACAAAAACAGTTTAAGCCAGTCTTATAATTTAAAAACTTTTACATCACTGCAGGAACGCTTTATTATCGGAATTCTGAGATGCAGTAAATGACCATTCCTGTGGACAGTCTTTTCTAAAGATAGGCAGTTTCAGTCACTAGTGTATTTAAGTACAGTTCAATCCCTTGGACAAGATATTTATATCAAATTTATTATCAGTAGGACCCCAGGTTACAGGATGAAACTGGTCTGCAGTATTGATTTCATTTGAAAGCAAAGAGTTGTGTATTTAGGCTATTTAATAAATTCCATTAACTGTAACAATTTTTAAAAACAAGATTGGTGAGTATAGGAGTGGGGGCCATGCCACTTAGCTCTGCTGCCTCATCCTCAACTCTGTTAAGTGATCACAGGCCCAGCTGTTAGTTTACATCACTACCTCTTATCGTCCTGGTATTCAAGAGCTTTTGTGAAAAGCAAATCGTGAATATCATCTTTCCATGAAGCTTCCCACGTTCTGGGATTTAATTTTTTTTCTGCTATCATAGAACCAGTTCAAAATAGCCCTTCTACCTTCGTAGTTCAGTGAGATGTATAGAATTTAGGACAAGGTAGTGTTTGAGTGGCTTCTTTAAACTATCTGTGTGCTATTTTTATTACTGAGTTAATTAGAATAAAGTGATTTTCTTAAAACAAAATCAGTATGTTTCATTTGAAGCCTATCACTTCACAGATTTCCAGATATTATTTTATCTTATCTTTTGCTTAGAAAGGTGGAGTGCCAGAAGAATGAGATAATTTATACAGAAAAACATTCTTAAGCTAGGTATGGTGAGTCATGTCTATAATTCTAGCACTTGAGAGGCTGAGGCAGAAGAAATGCTATGGGTTTGAGACTAGCCTAAGTTAGATAGTTTTAGGCTAGCCTGAGATGCAGAGTAAGGCGCCTCTAAAATAAGGATACACTGCTCAGGAAAATATCATATTCTGACTGGGCCAAAATCCCTAACTGTCAAAAAGTTCAGAGTAGCGTTTTCTTTTTGTCCTGCCATTTATTCAGAAATTCAGAAAACAGCCTGGAATTATGAATATATCTGGATCCAGCTTCATCGAACCACCAAACTATCTACATAATGAGAAAAATTAGTAAATTTGGCTCTGTCCATTATTGCAAACTTCAGATAATCTAGAACATTTAACAGAAGCTCTGAGAAACTCAAAGAAGGATCATTCTGTAGTAATTTCCTCCAAATGGAAACATTCTTTCCAGGAGGGAGATTCATTTTAAGAGTCAGGAAGTAAATGAAACTCACAAGCCTTTGGAAGTCCTTACAGCTCTGACAAGGTCCCTCCCAAGGTTGTATTATCACTAATAATTGCTGGGTAGAAGAGACTCTGTGACCTGGAGAAGCTGCCTACCTCCAAGTCAGGCAGGGAGTTTACCAGAATTGAGCAGCTGTGAATTGTTCCTTATACTGGGGTGGGCTTCTCATGGGTGTAGCTGTCTCGGAGTTGTCCGTGCTCCCGTAAGCAACTCCTCACCCATACTGCTGGAAGTAACTCCAGCAAATACTCCAGTTTACTAACTAGACTTGGGTGGGATCCTTTCTTTGATCTGTCATTGATGACTTACCATGGGTGAATTAGTGCTTGTCCATGTCTCCTCAGGATTGCTACACAACAGGAGTCAACTGTCTCATCTGTTAGGAGTGGAGGAAGAGACCCTACCCCCTGTGATATGTTCTTTTTCATCTTGCACCTTCTAAGAGGAAACACAGTTTGAGATAGAGCTCTTATGAATGGGTTAGAACATATAGTACTAGTTAGTTCTCCATTGCTGTGATAAAACACCATGGCCAAGACGACTCATAATTCTAGAAGGCTAGAGTTTGTGATGATAGAGTGAGGGTAAGAAGCTGGATGGCTGGAGCGACAGCTGAGAGATCACATCTTTGTCCTTAAGCAGGAGGCAGAGAGCACATTGGGAAAGGTGCAAGTCTTTTAAAACCTCAAAGCCCCACCCCCAGGTGACACACCTCCTTCAACAATGCCACACCTCCTAATTCTTGCCAAACAGTTCCACCAACTGGGAACCTAGTATTCAAACGTATGAGTCTATGGAAGTCATTCTCATTCAAACTACCACACACAAGATTGTTAATTTCATGTACCAACTTGATTGACCATGAATTACTCAGATTAAATATTATTTTATTCAGATTAAACATTTGTTTTTAAATGTGTTGATGAAATTATCATATGAATTGTTTGACTTCATAATGAAGCTGGCTTTCCTGATCTAGATATGTATTATCCATTCACTGGAGGCTTGAATACACCAAAGGTATAAAGTTTAAGGAGCAATAATCCCCTACCCATTTGCCTCATTACTTGACCCAGAACATCTCATCTAATCTTCTCTAACTTTGAATTGGCATTTACACCATTGATTCCCCTTGTTTTCATGCCTTTGAAGTCAGGCAAAATTGCTCCACCAACTGTTTTGGTTGGAGATGGTAGATTGTGCAGATGGTAGATTGTGGGACTTCTGAAATTCCATAATTCCATGAGTCAGTTTTCCACATTTGTTCATATTTCCCCTTGTTCTTTCTCTCTCTCTCTCTCTCTCTCTCTCTCTCTCTCTCTCTCTCTCTCTCTGTGTGTGTGTGTGTGTGTGTGTGTGTGTTGTAACTCTCCTACCTGTTCAATTAATTCAGCTGAGTGCTTGACTTTGGAAGGACCACACAAAGACATTCACTATTTTGGTTCTATACTTTAGAAAACTCTGACTCATACTGTGCCCCTAGAAAAAGCAACAGAACAATGATCTTTGGCTTGGCATGATGCACTGAGAGGGCAGCTCTCTGCAAGCCAAGAGGGTGGCTCTCTACACGCCAGGGAGCAGATGCTCACCGGAAATGTGTTCTTTTGCTGCCTTTGTCTTGGGCCTCACAGCAACCATAACTGTGAAAAATACTAGCTTGTTGTTTAACCCTTGGTCAGCCCCGAGTGGTTTTGCTTAGCGGCCTCAGCTAAGACACACCTGCCTAGTCCATACCAAACTCCAGGTTCCCAGGAAACAAGCGGATGTTCAGCATAAACCACAGTGTGTGTACAGTTTAAGGAGCCACTCCTCACTTAGAGAATGTTTTAAATCACAGCATGCTTACCACACAAGGTTCCCAATTCCATCCAAGGACAGAGGTCAGAAGTGGTAATGTAAGGGTCTGTGAGTTAGATAAGAGATAGAGGAAGCCATATTGGATGCTGCAAATATGTTGGTAATGCAGGGACATGTATACACAAAATTCATCAAACTGTGCTTAAGAAATACATATTTTATCTTTGTGTGTATATGAGAAATATTTTATTAAAAGTTGCCTTTGACCCAAGATCTGTATTTTCTGCCACTATCAATTTATTAGAAGAGTATTCTCATCTATGTACATTATAACAGCTTTCAAATTGTAGTCATCTGGTCTTTATTTGTGGTCATTTCACAACTGGTCTGCAGCTGGTAGGAATAACATGAGGGTCACACTCCATCATTATTGGCAGCTGGAGATGTCACCACATGCTGTTGGCAGCAAGGTGCAGGGCAATCCAGGCAGTAGGCTGCGCTTCCACCCTTAGGCTGCAAGCCACAAGTCCTGGAAGAATGTTTAAAAAGTTTCCCAATTTAAATAGAAAAAGGCGAGAGGAGTGTGGGTTGAGCAGTTTATAAATAGACATTGCTGAAGGCTGACTGATGATAAAGTGGTTGTTTGGTAGATCTTTCTCCTCAAGGATGATAAAAGAATCATCAGCTAGGCATGGTGGTGCATGCCTGTAGTCCTAGCATTTGGGAAACTGAGGCAGGGGGATCACAAGATCAAGACCAGCCTGAACTAGCTAGAGAGATCCTGTCTTAAAGAAAAAAACAAGAATGCCATTATTGGAAATAATTGAAAAATACTAGTTTACTCTGACCTTTGGAGGAGATCCTGAGTTTTTTTTAAATATTTTAATTTATTGTTGCAAAGAGTATAAAGGTGATGATAATGGTTTTTTGATGTGCCTTTTGCCAATTGGACATGAAGCTTCTATGGTCATAACCAGAAAGACAGCTGTGACAGAAAACTTTGAAATCACAACATGGCCTACCAAACCACAAGGTGCCAGTTTCAGGAAATGCTGCCCAACTCACTGATTTATCATGGAACTAGAGAAAGAATGGGGTCAGAAGACTTAGAGACTACTTAAGGAAAACTTAAAATCGGCACTTCCAATTCTCTCCTCCTCCCCTCTCCCCGCCCCTCTCTTCATTCATGTGAAAGCCCTTCAAGTCTTTTTATGTTTCCTTTAAAGGTCCCAACTTTTGTCTACTAGGTAGTGACTTCTTCATTTTTAGTAATCAAAGTTACCTTTAACTGCTGTTCACACAGCTCTAGCTAAGACAAAGCATCATACTGAGAGACAAAAGTCAGACCAACAGAAAGAGACCTGATGTTGTATGTGAAAGCCTTTTAGAGGTAGCTGTTGTAGGCTCTTCTAACTACAGATCAAGGTTGTTTTGCGTGGGAACAGACTGGACTCAGAGCAAGGACACTGCTGCTTCCAAGCAGAACCCTTACCTTGTTATGTCATCAGAAGAGTTGCTGCAACTGTTCTGGGGCAATGTGACATTGGAACACCACCTGATAGGAACCCTTAAAATGAGACACCCCCTTAGAATGTGCTGTGCATTTGCTATCCACTGCCTTTCCTGCTGTGTCTATACCACAATGTATCTAATATTTTTGGTGATTTTTTTTTTCATTACCTGTCTGTTAACACTATCCCACATGACGTTTTGATGGTCTGGGAAAGGGAGCCTCTCTTGGCCACTTTTTACTCTGGTGCCTGTTGTTGATGTAAAAGCCACAGCTTTCGTCTTAAAGGGGACCAGAGATAGTCTGTTTATTCTGGAGCCATTTGGAGTAAGCATGGCCCAGAAACACAGATTTAGGTTACCCCAAATTCCATGTTCTAACATGGAAGCAGTTTCATGAAGTTTTTATTGTTTTTCCAGAACAAAGAAAGCCGTAAGTCAAATGGACCTAACAGACATCTACAGAACATTCCAAGAAACACTAAGCAATATACTTTCTTCTCACAGTCCACGGAACTTTCTCCCAAATTGAACACACATTAAGGACACAAAGCAATTCTCAACAGATAGAACTGAAATAGCACCCTGCGTCTGTGACTACCATGGATTAAAGCTGGATATCTATAAAAATAGGAATGGTAGAAAGTTTACAAACACGTGGAAGCTGAACAACTCACCACTGAATGAAAATTTTGTCAAAACAGAAATCAAGAAGGAAATTAAGAACCTTTTAGAATTGAATAAATTTGAAAACAAACCATGTCCAAACCTATGGGACACATAAAGGCAGTTCTAGAAGGAAAGTTCATAGCACTAGCTGCCTACATAAAAAAAAAATTCAGAGAGAGCTCATATTAGTAACTTAACAATACAATTGAAAACTAGAAAAACAAAAAGAAACAATAACCTAAATGAGTAGATAGGAAGAATAACCAAACTCAGGGCTGAAATTAGCAAAATTGAAACAAATAACAACAAAAATACAAAGAATCAATGAACAAAGAGTTGGTTCTTTGAAAAAAACAACAATATTTTCCTTAGCCAAATTAACAAAACGTTGGAGAGAGAATAACCAAATCAATAAAATTAGGGATGAAAAGAGAGTCATTACAACAGACACCAAGGAAATTCAGAGACTCATAAGGACATACTTTAAAAATCTGTACTCCACTAAATTGGAAAACCTAAAAGAAATGAATAAATTTCTTGATGTATATATGATTTACTAAAGTTAAATCAAGATGAACAATTTGAACAAAGTCATTACCCCTAGTGAAATAGAAACAGTAATTAAGTTTCCCAACCAAGAAAAGCCCAGGGACAGATGGATTCAGTGCAGAATTCTACCAGACTTTAAAGCTATTCCACAAAATAAAAACTGAAGGAACATTTCCCAACTCCTTTTATAGCACCATCTACTAATCTGATACCAAAACACAAAAATCCAACTAAATGAAAATTATTGACTAATATCTTTTATGAACATAGATACAAAACTTCCTAATAAAATGCAATCTTAATATAAGAACACATAAAAAAGATTATCTACCATGATCAAGATGAAGTTGGCTTCATGTCAGAGATGCAGGAATGATTTGATATACAGAAATCAATAAATGTAGCCCACTACATAAACAGACTGAAAGACCAAAACCACACATGATCATCTCATCAGATACAGAAAAGATCTTTGACAAAACTAACATCCCTCTGTGATAAAAGTTCCAGAGAGCCTAGTGATAGAAGGGACACACCTCAACATAATAAAGGCAACTGAAAGCCAACATCAACCTAAATGGAGAAAAATCCAAAGCATTTCCACTAAAATCAGGAGCAAGAAAAGAATGTTCACTTTTTCTATACCTATCCAATATAGTACTTGACGTCTTAGCTAGAGCAATAACACAACTGATGGAGACCAAGGAGATACAAATTGGAAAGGAAGAAGTCAAGTGTCCTTATTTGCCGATGCTATGATAGCATACGCAAAAGACCCTAAAAATTCCACCAGGAAAGTTTTACAGTTGATAAAACACCTTCAGCAAAGTAGTAAAATAAATCATTAACACAAAATCAGTAGCCTTGCTATATGATGACAAACTGAGAAAAAAAAAATCAAGAAATGTGCCTTTCAAAAGAGCCTCAAAAACCAAGCAAGTGAAAGACTTTTATAATAAAAACTTTAAGACTCTGAAGAAAGAAATTGAAGAAGACACCAGAAAATGGAATGATCTCCCATGCTTATGGATCAGTAGGGTTAATATTGTGAAAATGGCCATTCTACCAAAAACAATCTACAGATTCAACATAATCCCCATTAAAAGTCCAACATAATTCTTCACAGAAATTGAAAAATACAATCTTTCCAGAAGGTGGTGGCGCATGCCTTTAATCCTAGCACTTGGGAGGCAGAGGCAGGTGGATCTTTGTGAGTTCAAGGTCAGCCTAGTCTACAGAGCGAGATCCAGGAAAGGCACAAAGCTACACAGAGAAACCCTGTCTCGAAAAACAAAACAAAAGAAAAGAAAAAAAGAAAAAATACAATCTTTAACTTCATATGGAAATGCAAAAAACAAACAAACAAACCCTCCAAAACACAGGATAGCTAAAACACTCCTGAATAATAAAAGAACTGCTGGAGGTATCACCATTCCAGATTTTAATTTGTATTAAAGAGCAGTGATAATGAAAACAGAATAGCATTGCCATAAAAACAGATATGGTGATCAATGGAATCAAATTGAAGACCCAGACACAACCCTACACACCTATGGATACCTGTTTTTTTTTTTTTTTACAAAGTACCAAACAAAAAAATGGAGAAAGATAGGGTCTCCAAAAAATGGTGTGGGTCAAATCAAAATAGGTCTATTTCTATCATCATACACACAACTCAACCGCACATGGATCAAAGACCTCAACTCCATAAGATCAGATGCCCTGTATCTGACAAAAGAGAAAGTAGAGAATAGGTGTAAACTCATTGGCACAGGAAAGGACTTTCTGATCAGGACACCAATAGCACAGGCATTAAAGCCAACAATTAATAAATGGGACTTCATAAAGTTAAAAATCTTACAGCAAAGGAAACCATCATTCAAGTAAAGTGTTAGCCTACAGAATTGGAAAGAAAACTTACCAATTATACATATGATAGAGAGTTAACCTCTAGAATATACAAAGAACTAAAAAAAAAAAAAACACATCAGGGAGAAAAAAGCAACCCCCTTAAAGATGGGTTATAGAAGTAAGCAGAAAGTTCTCAAAAGATGAAACATAAATGTCTGAGAAATACTTAAAGAAATTTTCAATATTCTTAGCAATCAGGAAAATGGAAATTTTCTTTTTCTGTATTGAATGTTTTTGACTTCATGAAGTCCTGTTTATTCATTGTTGGCCCCAATGACTGTGCTCTCGGTGTCCTAATGAGAAAGCCCTTGCTCATTCATGTTCATTACTGCTCTACTAATAATATCCAGACATTGGGAACAGCCTAGATATCAATGAACTGACGGATAATGAAAATACGGTGCATTCACTCGAAGATTATTCAGCTGTTGAGAAAAAATGAAGTTTTGAAAACTTCAGGTAAACGAACGGAACTTGAAACAGAGTGAGGTAATCCAGAAGCCCCAAAGACAAACATTGCATGTTTTCTCTTATATGCAGATGTTAGCTTTTAAGCTCTTAATATGTGGGTTATCAGAATAACCACAGAGGTTAGGTAGCTAATAAGGGACCAGGAGAGGGGTTGGGAGGGGATCTCCCAAGGAAGGACTAAGACAATAAGATTTTACAAAGAGATAGAAGGGAAGGTAGGAATATTAAATGGTGTGGGGGGTGAGAGAGAGGGGAGAAGAGGGAAGGTGGGGAAGGACAGCTAACACGGAAGACCTTCTGAAAAGTCATATGTGTGACTGTAGAAGCTTCCTAAAATAGATACATATATGAAGGGAATAAAGTCATCATCCACTAGGGGAGACAATGCCCCAACTAGACATCCTACGCCACCAAGTAAAACCTCCAGTGCCAGCAATGAGTTACAATTTGTTGAGTAGTTGTCCAAAGTGGTCCCATATACCTGCTTCCCCAAACACCACAAACTATTGGCTACCCTCCACAACCTCATGGTAAGGCCCTGTTGCTGAATACATCACTTGCTTATGTCATTGAATGCAGAAATATAGAGCTGGTTCCTAAATAGAAGCTTCACCTTTACTGACTACTATTCATGGTACTGGAAGGAACTCTGTATGGTACAGGAGGGAAAAAAGCAATTACCAATATCTCCCAGTCACAAAGCCTATAACCTACAACGGTGACCTGCAAGCAAGATATAGTAGTGCAATTGTGACACAAATGTTATGGGGTAACCAATCACAAAGTGATTCACTTTTTGATTGGATTTTAAAGTTCACCCCATGAGGTGGAACTTATACCTGACACTGCTAACGTTGACAAAAACCTGAAACTAGATAGGTCATGAGTCCTAGCAGAAAACTGACTACTATTACTCTTGCTAAAAGAACATAGCAATGAAATGACTTCTAATGGCATATTGCTATAGCCATAGATCAGTACATCAGTCAACCTTCATCAGAGAAGCTTCTTCTTGTAGTGGACAGTGGTTAATACAGCGATCCACAACTGCACAATGTGCAGAGATTGAGAGACTTTGGGGCACTCAGATAAAAGTGGTATGTCTTCATCAAACCCCTCTCCTCAAGGCTCATGGAACTGCAGAAGAGGAGGCATAAAGATTGTAAAAGGCAGAGGTTGTGAATGATTTCCAGGAGACAATGTCTTGTAGACACAATGGGGCTGACACACATATGAACTCACAGAGACTATGACAGCATGCACAACACCTGTACAGGTTCAAACTGGACAAGATCCCAGCACAGAGAAAGGGAAGTAGACAA
>CABHPP010132359.1:19701-38785 GCA_902168425.1 Peromyscus attwateri
AACGCCAGTGCTGAGAAGCGGACCTCCTTCACAGGACCCTAGTACACCTGTGTCTCCGGTGAAAACGCCAGTGCTGAGAAGCGGACCCGAGCCTGCTTTGCTCCCCTCTTGTTCACAGGACCCAGTACCGTGGCTGACCAACAGCAACTGGACTCACAGATTTACCTCAGGGAGTGTAGTAGTTTTACAAATCTTCAACCATTGTTTTCTTGTTGATAAAAGATATCTGTCTGCGTGAATCAGCTAGCTAGGGTTGCCGTAACTACTACAGAATGGGTTGTTGAAGCAATGGAAATTAGTGTCCTGAAGTTCTGCAGCCCGGAAATCCCCCAGTTCTGCACTCTCCCTATTTTGATAGAGGATGCTGCCTTGGTGTCTTCAGATGGTCTTTCCATTGGGAGCAGGTATCAGCTGTCTCTTTGTCATGCAAATTTCCTCTTCTTATAAAACATCAGTACATTTCAGGTACCCCCCCCCCCATAAATGCCTCATTTTCAATTAACGTCTGTAAAGACCTTACTGCTAAACACATTCACATTCGGTGCTCTTGGGTCTTCATTACAGGAAGTCCCCTTTGGGGACTACAGCTCTGCTCATGACAATGTCCAGTGGACAGATTTAAGCAGGTGGGGATTTTAAGCTTGTTGACATCTACCGCCAGACCTTTTAGGAATGCGGTACATATTTATAGTCCCACCAGTCAAGGATGGTGGCTCCTGTCTCCCTATACTCCTACCGTGCTGGTATCATTAAAGAACTTTCCATGGCTGTGGTAGTCCTTGGAAGGCTGATACAGGAAGATTGCTTGGGTGCAGGAGTTTGAGGTCAGCCTATGACAGTGAAACCCTGTCACAAAAGATAAAGAAAAAAAAAACTATGTATAGATTAAACCAAAAGGTAAGATTTTTGAATATGTACAATGATATGCACAAACCATTTTTGAAAACCAGATATTTTATTCTGTAAAATGCATATACAAATACTTCCAACATGGGAAATGGGTGAGAGAGGAAATGCCATCAGAGAACAACTAGTGGTGGAGTGGTGGTCATGCACAAGGAGACAGGAGATGGGCGGGCTGCCCCAGCACCTCACAGTGCCCACAGTATGCTGAAATACCAGGAATCTGAGTACTTCTCACTGCTGAGGAAAATGCAACAGAAATGGCAGGTTCTGTGATGAGAAAAACTTAGAAAAGGAATCGAAACCAATTCCTCTCAAGGCATATCTTATAGTGGAAATAAAAGGGAAAGAGACCAACAGGCTTTGGAACACCCATGTTCATAGTAGGTTGCTGACCTCTGACCGGACCTCCAGTCTAAGAAGTGTGAGGATGAACCAGTACTGCTACCTGAGGTGGTGATGGTGAGGCTTTGTGGAAGAAGTCATCCCTGAGTGGCCAACTGACTGGTCTGTGGCATTTTAATATTGGGATCTACTAGAAAGGAACATCTGAGGACTGGGCCTTGTGTACCCACCCAAATCTTAGGTTTGTGAAAAGGAATTTCTGTTTTGAACTAGGAATTTTAAACCATAACTGGACTCAAACATCTTTATCAACCAAAATAGGGATCACTATAATCAACACATTTTAAAGAGTTTTAAAATTTAGGTTTGTCCATTTTATGTGTGAGTATGAGTATTTTGCCTGTATGTATGTATATGCATCATGTGCATGTTGGTGCCCATGGAGGTTAGAAGAGGGCACGGGAACTTTAACTCCTAGAACTGGAGTTAAAGGTGGTTGTGAACCACCAAGAGGGTGCTAGGAATCAAACCCAGGTTCTCTGTAAGAGCAACAACTGCCCTTAACTGTTGAGCCTTCTCTTCAGCTCCCAATGAACACATTTTTTTTTTTTTGCCAATAAGAAATAAGTTTGTTTATTCATGCAATGTAGAAATCCATGCTTTGGAACTCAATGAGCTCTTGAAACCATTCTGCATCCTATTGGTTGTGGAAGTGATTTCCCTGGAAACAGTTGTCCAGATGCTTGAAGAAGTCATAGTAAGTTTGCTAGCGGATGGGTGGACATGGAGATAAGACAAAACTCTGTAGTCTAACTTGTTCATCTTCTGAAGCACTGGCTGGGTAGAGTTTGGTCAGGGGAAGAATTCAGCCCTTCCTGTTGACTGATGCTGGCTACAGGCATTGCAATTTTCATTGCTATTTGCTGAGCATACTTCTCAGACATCACAGCTTCATTGGGATGCGTGATGGTTCAGGCTGGCAGAATACTGCCAACAGTGACCATGACTTTTCTGGGTGCAAGCTTGATCTTAGGACGTGCCTTGGACCTTTCCCCAATCCAACCACTGAGCTGGATGCTGCTGGTTATCCTTTACAATCCACTTTTGTCACAAATCACAATTCAATTGACAAATGACTCATTATTGTTTCATAGAACAGTAGAAAAAACTCAGAATGGTCATTTAAAAAATGTTTGGTCAGCTCATGAGACACACTTACTGATCTTTTTTAAAAAAATCTTTTCATTGTATTTTAAATGCTAACAACCTTCAGATGGTCCATGTTGAGTTCTTTGGCGACTTCTCATGTAGTTGTAAAAGATTATCTTTGATGATTGCTCTCAACTGGTCATTGTCAACTTCGCACAGCCAGCAGCTATGATCCCCATCTTCAAGGCTCCTGTCTCCTTTGCAGAACTTGACCCATCTCCGAAGTATATATCTGTTAGCAGTTACTGGGCCACATGTATTGTTGGTGCTGAGAGTTGTCACTAATGTTTTGCAGCCCATTTTGAACTCAACGAAGAAAATAGCTCAGATTTTCTTTTTGTCTAATATTATTAGCACAGTATAAAATAAATACGGTAAATATATAGCCAATAGATATAGCCCAAAAGTAAAGTGAGAAATATGCATTAAAATGATGTATAGCACAGTCATATTTGTTAAGAATGTGTTCTAATACCAAACAGCAAATTTCACCAATGTGAAATTCACAGTTACTTTTCACCAGCCAAGTAGCAGCAGGTGTTCAGTCTCCTTAGTTCCTTGACCCCATTGCCTGGGGCTCTTGGGATCTATCTTTCACCTCATAGTGAATGCTGTCTAATGTGTGTGTATGAGCTCAGCATACATCACACTGTTTGAGCATGTTGGCTCATCCTCTCCTCGGGCCTATAGTGTTCCTCCTGTTGGCTATGAAATCCACACATTGTCTGTGATTCAAACCAAGCTGACTGACAGACAGCAACATTCTGGACTCAGCCATGCAGGGAAAACGACTCTTGCTCATCTTTTCCCTCTTTCGTCACTCTGCCTGCTACAGGTCTCATCTTGTAGCCCCACTTCGTTAGGATTAAGAAAAGGTTTTATTTTTATTTACTTTACATGTATGTCTATATGGCGGTGGGGAGGTGTGCGCATTTGAGAGCAGAGCCTGAAGAGGGCAGAAGAGGACAACAGATCCCCTAGAGCTGGCGTTAGAGGAGTTTGTGAACTGCGGGATGTAGGTTCTAGGACTAAACTACTAAACTAGGTCCTTGTAAGAGCAGTTTGCACTCTTAACTGCCGTGATCTCTCCAGTCCCTTCACTGGGACTTTATTAACACTGTAGTGGCTTAATCTGAAATCTGGTGGTCCCAGTGACATGTTTCTAAAGGCCAAGCTAAATGGCTCTTTTCTCAATCTTATCACGAGAGTCTGAAAGTCTTTAAAGAGAAAACTAAAAATCAAGTTAGCCATCTTCTGAGACTTCGTATCACGCACGAGCGCGCGCGCGCACACACACACACACACACACACACACACACACACAAATGCCCCTGAGTGGACAGTTATCTTACAATGTCCCCCAGCACCACTTGGAAGAACACTATGTCCGCAGCCCCCACTCGCCCTAAAGCCCTGTGAAGTGACTGGTTCAGGGTGTATCCAGAGCGAAGCACTTGCACCATCGGACCGATTTCTGGGTAAGTTTTTATACATATGTGCAGATCAGTCACGGGCATTTGAAATGCCTTGGCTAGAATAACCAGCGTTTCAAGATTAAGTATTTACACAATGACAAGGCCCTGGTTGGCTCTGTAGGCAATGAATATGGTTCTCAGTCCCGGAGAGTTGTGGAATTAGGCTTCGGCCAAAGCCATTTTCTCGGGACAAAATTCAGGATTGCTCTGATGCAATTTTCTGGATTTTTCTTTGATAACAGCATATCAAAATATTATTATCACCGTCATGAAGAAGAACTAATTAGTGGACATGATGTGCAAATTTATTAATGAATGGTTTTCATCTGGAACAATAATGGTGAGTTAGGGATTGAAAATGTGTAGGACTTTTCTGATCGCCCACATTATAACACTGGAAAGGATTGTAGTCTTGAGCCCATTTTAAAAAACAATTTTACTTATTTCTATTGTGTGTGTGTCTGTGCATATATGTGTGTGCATGTGCATATATGCATATATGTACATCTCTGTGTGTGCATGTTTGTGTGTATATATGTGCATGCATGCGTATATATGTGTGTGTGTGTGTGTCTGTCTGTGTGTTTATGTGTGTGTGCATGTACATGTGTTTGTTTATGTGTGTGCATGTGTAGTCTTTGTGTGTGTGTATGTGTCTCTGTGTGTGTCTATGTGTGTGTGTGAAGTACAGGTACTCTGTAGCACAAATCCAACTGCTCTTTTTTAAAATTTTTATTGAGATTTATTCTTCAGCTAGAAACCATAATACCACTTTAACTGTAAGTACATGGCTGAACTGTTAATTCAGATGAAGGAGACCACCTTCAACCTTGTTCATTGAATTGATACATTGATATAGACAGGAGGGTTATTTCTCTCTGTACTAATCTTCAGTCAAAAATGATTTAAATCCTAGTCTCAAATTTTCTTTCTTTCTTTCTTTCTTTCTTTCTTTCTTTCTTTCTTTCTTTCTTTCTTTCTTTCTTATTTTTAAACAATTTAGTATCTTTAAGTCTTTAATGTAAATCAGCTTTCATGAGGGATTTTTTTCTTTTCTTTTTTTAAATTAAGAGATTTTCTATTCATTTTACATACCAACCACAGATTCCCCTGTCCTCTTTCCTCCCACCCCTCAGCTTTCTCCCTCAACCCACCCCCATTCCCACCTCCTCCAAGGCAAGGTCTCCCATGGGGGAGTCAGCCTAGCCTGGTACATTCAGTTGAGGCAGGTCCAAGCCCCTCCTCCCTGCACCAAGGCTGCACAAAGTGTCTCACCATAGGCACTAGGCTCCAAAAAGCTGGCTCATGCACTAGGGACAGGTCCTGATCCCACTGCCTGGGGGGGCCCTAAACAGTTCAAGCTAAACAACTGTCTTGCTTATCCAGAGGGCCTAGTCCAGTACCATGGGGTATCCTAAGCTACTGGCCCACAGTTCATGCATTTCCACTAGTTTGGCTACTTGTCTCTGTACTTTGTCCAGTCATGGTCTTGATATCCCTTGCTCATTGACTCCCTCCTCTCTATTATCGATTGGACTCCTGGAGCTCTGCCTGGGACCCAGCAGTGGATCTCTACATCTGCTTCCATCAGTCACTGGATGAAGGTTCTATGATGACAATTAGGGTATTCAGTCATCCAATCGTCAGAGTAGGCCAGTTCAGTCACTCTCTTGACCATTGCCAGTAGTCTATGGTGGGGTCATCCTTGTGGACTCCTGGGAACCTTCCTAGCACTCTGCTTCTCCCTATTCCCATGTGGTCTTCATTTATCATGGTATCTCTTTCCTTGTTCCCCCACTCTGTTCCCATTTGAGCTCAAACCTCCTCCTCCCCTAAGCTCTCATCCCCTGTCCCTTGTCCTTCATTACCCCCCACCCCCAGTTCACTCATGTAGATCTCATCCATTTCTCCATCACCGGGCAATCTATGTGTCCTTCCTAAGGTCCTCCTTACTAGCTAGCCTCCCTGGAGCTGTAGTTTGCAGTCTGGTTATCCTTTGCTTTATATCTAGTATTCACTTATGAGTGAGTACATATCATGTTTGTCCTTCTGATTCTGGGTTACCTCATGCAGGATGATATTTTCTAGTTCCATCCATTTGTCTGCAAACCTCATGATGTCATTGTTTTTCTCTGTTGAGTAGTACTCCATTGTATATATGTATCACATTTTCTTTATCCATTCTTCAGTTGAGGGGCATCTAGGTTGTTTCCAAGTTCTGAATATTACAAATAATGCTGCTATGAACATAGTAGAGCATGTGTCCTTATGGTATGATTGAGAATTCCTTGGGTATATGCCCAAGAGTGGTATAGCTGGGTCTTGAGGAAGATTGATTCCCAATTTTCTGAGAAACCGCTGTACTGATTTCCAGAGTGGCTGTACAAGTTTGCACTCCCACCAGCAGTGGAGGAGTGTTCCCTTTCTCCACATCCTCTCCAGCATAAGCTGTCTTTAGTGTTTTTGATCTTAGCCATTCTGACAGGTGTAAGATGGTATCTCAGAGTTGTTTTGATTTGCATTTTCCTAATGACTAAGGATGTTGAGCAATTCCTTAAATGTCTTTCGGCCATTTGAGAATCTTCTGTTGAGAATTCTCTGTTTAGCTCTATAGCCCATTTTTTAATTCGACTGTTAGGTATTTTGATGTCTAGTTTCTTGAGTTCTTTATATATTCTGCAGATCAGCCCTTTGTCAGATGTGGGGTTGGTGAAGATCTTTTCCCATTCTGTAAGCTGTCATTTTGTCTTATTGACTGTGTCCTTTGCCCTACAAAAGGTTCTCAGTTTCAAGAGGTCCCATTTATTAATTGTTGCTCTCAGTGTCTGTGCTACTGATGTTATATTTAGGAAGTGATCTCCGGTGCCAGTGCGTTCAAGACTACTTTCTATTTTCTCTTCTATCAGGTTTAGAGTAACTGGATTTATGTTGAGGTCTTTGATCCACTTGGACTTAAGTTTTGTGCATGGTGATAGATATGGATCTATTTGCAATCTTCTACATGTTGACATCCAGTTATGCCAGCACCATTTGTTGAAGATGCTTTCTTTTTTCCATTGTACAGTTTTGGCTTCTTTGTCAAAAATTAGGTGTTCATATGCGTGCAGATTAATGTCAGCGTCTTCAATTTGATTCTATTGGTCCACATGTTGGTTTTTATGCCAATACCAAGCTGTTTTTATTACTGTAGCTCTATAGTAAAGCTTGAAGTCAAGGATTGTGATGCCTCCAGAGGTTGCATTATTGTACAAGATTCTTTTAGCCATCCTGGGTCTTTTGTTTTTCCATATGAAGTTGAGTATTGTTCTTTCCAAGTCTGTGAAGAATTGCATTGGGATTTTGATGGGGATTCCATTGAATCTGTAGATTGCTTTTGGTAAGATTGCCATTTTTACTATGTTGATTCTACCTATTCATAAGCATGGGAGATCTTTCCATTTTCTGATATCTTCTTCAATTTCTTTCTTCAGAGACTTAAAGTTCTTGTCATACAGGTCCTTCACTTGCTTAGTTAGAGTTACCCCAAGGTATTTTATATTATTTGCGGCTATTGTAAAGAGAAGAGTGATGTTTAGCTGATTTCTTTCTCAGCCCTTTTATCATTTGTATATAGGAGGGCTACTGATTTTTTTGAGTTATTCTTGTATCCTGACACATTACTGAAGGATTTTATCAGCTGTAGGAGTTCCCTGGTAGAATTTTTGGGTCACTTATGTATACTATCATATCACCTGCAAATAGTGAAAGTTTGATTTCTTCCTTTCCATTTTTTTCCCTTTGATCTCTTTATGTTGTCTTATTGCTCTAGCTAGAACTTCAAGTTCTATATTGAATAAATATGGGGAAAGCAGACAGCCTTGTCTTGTTCCTGATTTTAGTGGAATCGCTTTGAGTTTCTCTCCATTTAATTTGATGGTGTCAGCTTGCTGTAAATTGTCTTTATTATGTTTAGGATTGTTCCTTGTATTCCTGATCTCTCTAGGACCTTTATCATGAAAGGGTATTGGATTTTGTCAAAGGCTTTTTCAGCATCTAATGAGATGATCATGTGGTTTTTTCTTTCAGTTTGTTTATATGGTGCATTACATTGACAGATTTTTGTAGGTTGAACCATCTTTGCATCCCTGGAATGAAGCCTACTTGATCATGGTGGATAATTTTTTTGATGTGTTCTTGGATTGTTTGCCAATATTTTATTGTGTATTTTTGCATCAATGTTCATGAGGGAGACTGGTCTGTAATTCTCTTTCTTTGTTGCATCTTTGTGTGGTTTGGGTATCAGGGTAACTGTAGCCTCATAAAGAGTTTGGTAATGTTCCTTCTGTTTCTATTGTGTGGAACAATTTGAAGAGTATTGGAAGTAGCTCTTTGAAATTCTGGTAGAATTATGTGCTGAAACCATCTGGTCCTGGACTTTTTTTGGTTGGGAGACTTTTAATGACTGTTTCTATTTCCTTAGGGGTTACTGGCCTATTTAAATAGTTTATCTGGTCTTGATTTAGCTTTGGTATGTAGTACCTATCCAGAAAATTGTCCATTTTTTTCAGATTTTCCAATTTTGTGGAGTACAGGTTTTTGAAGTATGACCTGATGATTCTCTGGATTTGCTCATTGTCTGTTGTTATGTCCCCCTTTTCATTTCTGATTTTGTTGATTTGGATACTCTATCTCTGCCCTTTGGTTAATTTGGATAAGGGCTTGTCTATCTTTGTTTTATTGATTCTTTGTATTGTTCTCTTTGTTTCTATTTCATTGATTTCAGCCCTCAATTTGATTATTTCCTTGTATCTACTCCTCCTGGGTGAGTTTGCTTCTTTTTGTTTTAGAGCTTTCAGGTGTGCTGTTAAGTCGCTAGTGCGAGATTTCTCCATCTTCTTTATGTGGGCATTTAGTGTTATGAATTTTCCTCTTAGCACTGCTTTCATAGTGTCCCATAAGTTTGGGTATGTTGTACTTTCATTTTCATCGAATTCTAGGAAATCTTTAATTTCTTTCATTATTTCTTCCTTTACCCATTGGTGATTCAGTGGAGCATTATTCAGTTTCCATGAGACTGTAGGCTTTCTGTAATTTTTGTTGTTGTTGAAATCTAACTTTAAGCCATGGTGATCTGATAAAATACAGGAGATTATTCCATTTTTTTTTTGTATCTGTTGAGATTTGCTTTGTGACTGAGCATGTGGTCAATTTTAGAGAAGGTTCCATGGGGTGCTGAGAAGAAGGTATATTCTTTTTTGTTAGGGTGGAATGTTCTGTAGATATCTGTTAAGTCCATTTAAGTCATAACTTCTGTTAGGTCCCTTATCTCTCTGCTAAGTTTCAGTCTGGCAGACCTGTCCAGTGGTGAGAGTGGGGTGTTGAAGTCTCCCACTATTAGTGTGTGGGGTTTGATGTGCAATTTAAACTTTAGTAATGTTTCTTTTACAAATGTAGGTGCCCTTGTATTTGGGGCATAAATGTTCAGAATTGAGACTTCATCTTGGTGGATTTTCCCTGTGATAAGTATGTAATGTCCTTCCCAAACTCTTTAGATTGATTTTAGTTTGAAGTCTATTTTATTAGATATTAGGATAGCTACACCAGCTTGCTTCTTAAGTCTATTTTATTGGAAAGTCTTTCCCCAGCCTTTTACCCTGAGGTAGTGTCTGTCTTTAAAGTTGAGGTGTGTTTCTTGTATGCAGCAGAAGGTTGGATCCTGTTTTCATATCCATTCTGTCAGCCTGTGTTTTTTTATAGGCAAATTGAGACCATTGATATTAATGGATATTAATGACCAGCAATTGTTGATTCCTGTTATTTTTTGTTGGCAGTGTTGTGTTCTCTTCTTTGATATTTGTTGGTGTGGGATTATCTATTGTCTGTATTTTCATCGGTGTATCTAACTCCCTTAGGTTGGATTTTTCCTTCTAGTGCTTTCTGTAGGGCTGTATTGTGGATAGGTATTTTTAAAATCTGGTTTTATCATGGAATATTTTGTTTACTCCATCTATGGTGATTGAGAGTTTTGCTGGATATAATAGTCTGGGTTGGCATCCATGGTCTCTTAGTGTCTGCATAACATCTTCTAGGGCCTTCTGGCTTTCAGAGTCTCCATTTCAGAGTCTCCACTTTGAGAAGTCTGGTGTTATTCTGATGGGTCTGCCTTTATGTGTTACTTGGCCTTTCTCCTTTGCAGTTCTTAATATTTTTTTCTTTATTCTGTATATTTAGTGGTTTGATCATTATGTGGTGAGGGGCCTTTTTTTTTGGATCCAGTCTATTTGGTATTCTGTAACCTTCTTGTATCTTTATAGGCATTTCCTTCTTTAGGTTGGGAAAGTTTTCTTCTATAATTTTGTTGAATATATTTTCTGTGCCTTTGAGTTGGTATTCTTCTCCTTCTTCTATCCCTATTATTCTTAGGTTTGGTCTTTTCATGGTGTTCCAAATTTCCTGGATGTTTTGTGTTATGACTTTTTTGGCTTTAGTGTTTTCTTTGACGGATGAATCTATTTCCTCTATTATATCTTCAACCCCAGAGATTCTCTCTTCCATCTCTTGCATTCTGTTGGTTATGCTTGCATCTGTAGTTCCTGTTCATTTACTCAGATTTTCCATTTCCAGCCTTCCCTCAGTTTGTGTCTTCTTTATTGCCCCTATTTCAGTTTTCAAATCTTGGAAACTTTTTCATTCACCTGTTTAATTGCTTTTTCTTCACTTTCTTTAAGGGATTTATTGATTTCTTCCAATTTTTTGTTAGTCTTTTCTTCGAATTCTTTAAGGGCAGTTTTCACTTCCTCTTTAAAGGACTCTATCATCTTCTTAAAGTCATTTTTAAGGTCTATTTCTTATGCTTTGGGATGTTCAGGTCTTGCTGATGCAGTACCACTAGGTTCTGTTGGTGCCATATCGGTCTTTATGTTGTTGGTTGTATTTTTGCACTGGCATCTATCATCTCTTCCCCCACTACATGCAAGTTCTGTCTGTGTCTGAGGGAGCCTCCTTTGGTGCGATTGATACTCTTGGTCTAATGGGAGCTCTTGGTCTAATCCGGGCTCTTGGTCCAATATGTGCTGATGGATTCTGTGTTTCAGGGAGCAGATCTTAGTCCAATGGGCACCAGTGGGCTCTGCCTCAGGGAGCAGCTATTCCCAATCGGTGCAGGGTGGGCTTATGTCTCCAGTTTTCACCGGTGTCACAGGGGGCTGTTTTCTTGGCAAGGAGGCTGGGGAAGGGGCAGCTGGCTGGTGTCTGGGGCGCCAATGGCTTGGAGGAGGGGCACAGGATGTGCCTCCAGGGCCTAGGGGCTAGGGACCTGGTCTGCTAAGTCCGGAGATGGGGCCTTACCTGTTCCCAATCGGTCCCAATTGGTCTTATAATAAAAACCTGGAGCCAGATATCAGGGTAAATGCTGAAAGATCAGAGGAAACAAGCCACAGCCACTTCTCACCTCGCCAACTCCTCAGCCAAAAGGGGAAGATCCTGTCTCCAGGAATCCTCAGACTGAATGCCTCCGAGTCCTGTCTCCTCCTGCCTTATATGCCTTTCTCTGCCCAGCTATATCACTTCCTGTCTCAACGTAGTACTGGGATTAAAGGTGTGTGCCACCACTGTCTGGCCTCTATGTCTAACTCTGTGGCTGGCTCTGTCCTCTGATCTTCAGACAAGCTTTATTTATTAGAGCATACACAAAATATTACCACATGTTCCTGCCATGATATGTATTCAGAGTGCGTGTGTATATATGTATATTTGTGTTCGCATGTGTGTGGATGTCTATGTACATGTGTGTGTGTCTTTGTGTGTGTATTGTATGTGTGTGTGTGTGCACATGCATGTGTGAAGTACAGGTGCTCCTGCTATGATGTGCATTTGGAGATCAGAGGTTAACTTTCTAGAATTGTTCTCCTTTCACCTTGAATTCCAGGGAATGAACTCAGGTTGTCAGGCTTGAAGGACAAGCACTTTTACCCACTAAGCCATCTTGGTGGTTCACGAGCATATTTTGTGTTGGTATCTCTGGAGATTGTGAAGATCTTTTTCCAGAGCATGGCATTGCTATATGTGTCTAGAATACAGTGGGTGGCTGAATGGTGTCAAGGAACACATCAGGCTGTGTGGGAAATAGAGGCTATGAACACCACCTGCTTGAAACAGTTGTGTAGGGCACAGTCACTGGAGCGCCAGGTGGCAGGCAGGGTGAAGGTGATGCTGACTTTAATGAGTTTTGTTGCCTGAACTCATTAATCCGCTATCCCAGGATGGTAGAGTACAGATGACCTTGAAAGAACACCCTCCAAAGAGGATGAGGGGATCCAGGGTCAAGATGATGACCTCTGAAAGCTTTCCCAGGCCTGGTGTGTGTGTGTGTGTGTGTGTGTGTGTGTGTGTGTGTGTGTGTGTGCAGTGTAGTTGGACAAATGCTTCAGGGTCTCATTTTCTGATTCCAATCCTCTGCCATTTAGGAAAACTTAGTCTCCACATTTGAAGAGAAAGCCCAGGGCCAGGAAGGCTGTAGCTATGGAGCAGCCAATGATCATGAAGACTGACAGGGAAGGCTGGCTGCTGATGGGCAGCTTCAGGTTTTCCAGCAGCTTGATGGCGAGCATTATTCTGATCTGATGTACTTGCCTTGGCCAGTCTAGCACTCCCTGGCATCACACTGCTATGCAGCCCGGGGCTGCAGGCAGCACCCTCCTGCTATGTCAGAGGTGGCATGTAGCTTCTTGGGATGGTACAGGATGAAAAGCCAGTCTGGAGCCATTGGTGGTGTGAATATCACAAGCAATTTTACCATGGAATGCATCCATGCATTCAATATACATTAGAGAACTCATGGAATGCCTGGATATTTGTCAATGAAATACAACCCTTGATGTGCTTGCACACACATTCTAATGACATAGGGAGACGCTAGGCACAATTATCCATATTCTTGATTGCAGGTATACAATGTTACAAATGAGTAATGCAAGGTCCTGGGATAACATCAGTTAGATGTAGACAACACCTACAGCAATTAGAGTGGGAGGCAAAGGCTTTGGGAGAGATGCAGGTTCTGCTGAGAGTAATGAATGACCAGCCCTGTCAAAGCTGCAAAGAAATGGGCTGTGGAATAATCCTTCTGTGTGCTGTGAATATGTATTACTCTTGTTGGTTAATAAAAAAGCTGATTGGCCTATAGAAAGGCAGAATAAGGCTGAAAAACTGAAAATGTGGTTGTGGAGGGGGAAGAGAGGAGGAAAGGAAGGTGGAGTCAGGTAGATGTGAGCCAGCCACTCAGGAAGCAAGATGTGCTAGAGGACAGGTAAAGCCACGAGTCACATGGCAACACATAGATTAATAGAAATGTTAATTTAAATGTAAGAGCTAGTTAGTAATAAGCCTGAGCTATTGGCCAAGCATTTGTAATTGCTATAAGCCTGTGTGTGTTTATTTGGGACCAGGCAGTTGGGACAGAAAAACTCCACATACAAAAATGACAGAGAAAATTTGAGTAAAAAGATTGCAATGTAGAATGCATATTATAGCAAGCCAGAGGTATGCAGGAAGGAAGGAAAGGAAAGACTATTAATAAAAAGGAAGAAGTTTACATAGCCTCCTTTGCTTAGTACAAAGTTTATTGGTTTTAGAGAGTACAGGTGGAGGTTGACTGTTGCTCCTTAGCAGAAGTGCCCTTGCTGGTCAAACACCTTTTCTGAGTTGAGCAAAATGTGTGTCTCTGTGTGAGGGCTTTATGATTTTAATTATTTATTTATTTATTTCACACAATACATGTTTTTTACTTTCCTTCAACCCCTCCCAGACCCTCCCACCTCTCTTCCCATCCAACTTCACGTTCTTTCTCTTTGAGACAGTTCTTATTGAGACAGGCAGAGCATGAACTCACGTTCCTTGTACTTTCTCTGGTTTGCAATGTTTGAGCTTGGCAAGAAGGAGTTCATCTTGGTATCAGTAATTTTTGAAGCCATTGCAGGGGAAAGGTGGTGGTGGCTAATGAGGATGAAGTAGGAAGGTCTCCCGTCTCCGTGCCTGGGCAGGAGAAGTGAGCTGGAGGCACTAAGAACTGTGTTTTTTGGGTTTCAACTGCTGTGATAAAACACCAATGACCGGCCCCCAAGTCCAGCAGCCCCGGAGACCCCAGCCACTTCCTGAGACTTAGAGACCGGCCCCCAGCTCCCAGCCTGCCCCGGAGGGACTTCCCTTCTGGACAAAGGTGAGTGCCCGCCCTCACCCTAGATCCCGTCCCTGGGTGCCAACCACCCCTGGCAAGACCTGCACACCTTGGCCCCAAGTTCTGGCCAGCGGGCAGGTTCTCTTCTACCCCCACCCCTACCGGGAAGGGCCCCCTTCCCCAAGATCCCCTGCAGTCTCCAAGCCCTGCCCCCAAGTCCAGCACCCCCGGAGACCCGCCACTTCCTGAGACTTAGAGACCGGCCCCCAGCTCCCATCCTGCCTGGACGGACTTCCCTTCTGGACAAAGGACTTCCCTTCTGGACAAAGCTCCCATCCTGCCCCGGACTTCCCTTCTGGACAAAAGACTTCTCTTCTGAACAAGAGCTGCCATCTTGCCTCGGACTTCCCATCTGGACAATAGCTCCCATCCTGCTTCGGCCTTCCCATCTGAACAAGAGCTCCCAACCTGCCTCGCACCTCCCATTTGGAGAAGAGAGTCCCATCTGGACAAAAGAGAGAGACTTCCCGAATCTGTCAGCTCTTTCTCCACCAAGTGAGCTGATAAGACCAAGATCGAACACAAGGAGATGGGCAGACGTCCAGGCAGAAGTACATACAACAAAATGAAGAGCAATACAGCATCACCAGAACCTAGCCCTCCTCCAACATCTAGAGCTGATCATCAAAAATTGGAAGAAGCAGAAGGAAACAGCCTTATGAATAACATCATGAAGAAGATAGAGGCTTATATAGAGGAAAATACAAAAAAATTGCAAGAGCGCTGTAAAAACCTAGAGGAAAGGACAATTAAAGTAGAAGAAAAAAATAAAGTCCTGGAAGAAAACAATAAAGCACTGAAAGAAAAACATGAAAAAGCAATGAAACAGATGGAGGAAACAGTCCAAGACCTGAAAAGGGAAATAGAAAAAATGAAGAAGACTCAAACAGAGGGAATGCTGGAAATAGAAAATCTAAGTAAACGATCAGGAACTTCAGATGCAAGTATAACCAACAGAATGCAAGAGATGGAAGAGAGGATCTCTGGCGTTGAAGATACGGTAGAAGAAATAGATTCATCAGTCAAAGAAAACACTAAAGCCAACAAAGTCATGACCCAAAATGTCCAAGAAATCTGGGACACCATGAAAAGACCAAACCTGCGAATAATAGGGATAGAAGAAGGAGAAGAATACCAACTTAAAGGCGCGGAAAATATATTCAACAAGATCATAGAAGAAAACTTTCCCAACTTAAAGAAGGAAATGCCAATGAAGATACAAGAAGCCTATAGAACACCAAACAGACTAGACCCCCAAAAAAAGTCCCCTCGCCACATAATATTTAAACAACTAAACATACAGAACAAAGAAAGAATATTAAGAGCAGCAAAGGAAAAAGGCCAAGTGACCTATAAAGGCAAACCCATCAGAATAACACCCGATTTCTCAATGGAGACTTTGAAAGCCAGAAGAACATGGACAGATGTAATGCAGACACTAAGAGTCCATGGATGCCAGCCTAGACTAATATACCCAGCAAAACTTTCAATCATCATAGACGGAGCGAACAAGACATTCCAAGACAAAGCCAGATTTAAACAATACTTATCCACAAACCCAGCCCTACAGAAAGCACTAGAAGGAAAATTCCAGCCCAAGGAAGTCAGATACACCCTTGAAAACACAGGCAATAGATAACCCCACAGCAGTAAACCCCAAAGATAAGAAGTACAGACACACTACCACCAAAAAAAAATAACAGGAATGAACAATCACTGGTCATTAATATCTCTTAATATCAATGGACTTAATTCGCCTATAAAAAGACACAGGCTTACAGAATGGATACGAAAGCAGGACCCATCTTTCTGTTGCATACAAGAAACACACCTCAAATACAAAGACAGACACTACCTAAGAATAAAAGGCTGGGAAAAGACTTTCCAATCAAACGGTCTTAAGAAACAAGCGGGTGTAGCCATCCTGATATCCAACAAAATAGACTTCAAACTAAAATCAATCAAAAGAGATCAAGAAGGGCATTACATATTCATCACAGGAAGGATCCACCAAGAGGAAATTTCAATTCTGAACATTTATGCCCCAAATACAAGGGCACCCACATATGTAAAAGAAACACTACTAAAGCTTAAACCACATATAAAACCCCACACATTAATAGTGGGAGACTTCAATACCCCACTTTCACCACTGGACAGATCTCCTATATGGAAACTTAACAGAGAAATGAAGGACTTAACTGAAGTCATGACCCAAATGGACTTAATTGATATCTACAGAACATTCCATCCTAACAAAAAAGAATATACCTTCTTCTCAGCACCCCATGGAACCTTCTCCAAAATTGACCACATACTTGGCCACAAAGCAATTCTCAATAGATACAAAACAATTGGAATAACCTCCTGTGTTCTATCAGACCACCAAGGTCTAAAGTTAGATTTCAGCAACAACAAAAACTACAGAAAACCTACAATCTCATGGAAACTGAATAATGCTCAAGTGAATCACCAATGGGTTAGGGAAGAAATAAAGAAAGAAATTAAAGAATTCCTAGAGATCAACGAAAATGAAGACACCACATACCCAAACCTATGGGACACTATGAAAGCAGTGCTAAGAGGGAAATTCATAGCACTAAATGCGCACATAAAGAAGTTGGAGAAATCTCACACTAGTGACTTAACAGCACACCTGAAAGCTCTAGAACAAGAAGAAGCAAAGTCTCCCAAGAAGAATAGATGCCAGGAAATCATCAAATTGAGAGCTGAAATCAATAAAATAGAAACAAAGAGAACAATACAAAAAATCAATGAAACAAAGAGTTGGTTCTTTGAGAGAATCAACAAGATAGACAAGCCCTTATCCAAACTAACCAAAAGACAGAGAGAGAACATCCAGATTAACAAAATCAGAAACGAAAAGGGGGACATAACAACAGACATTGAGGAAATCCAGAGAATCATCAGGTCATACTTCAAAAACCTCTATTCCACAAAACTGGAAAATCTAAAAGAAATGGATAATTTTCTGGATAGGTACCACATACCTAAGTTAAATCAAGACCAGATAAACTATTTAAATAGTCCAATAACTCCTAAGGAAATAGAAACAGTCATTAAAAGTCTCCCAACCAAAAAAAGCCCAGGGCCAGATGGTTTCAGCGCAGAATTCTACCAGATCTTCAAAGAAGACTTAATACCAATACTCTCTAAATTGTTCCACACAGTAGAAACAGACGGAACATTACCAAACTCCTTCTATGAGGCTACAATTACCCTGATTCCTAAACCAAACAAGGATACAACAAAGAAAGAGAACTACAGACCGATCTCCCTCATGAATATTGATGCAAAAATACTCAATAAAATACTGGCAAACAGAATCCAAGAACACATCAAAACAATTATCCACCATGATCAAGTAGGCTTCATCCCAGGGATGCAAGGATGGTTCAACATACGAAAGTCCGTCAATGTAATACACCATATAAACAAACTGAAAGAAAAAAACCACATGATCATCTCACTAGATGCAGAAAAGGCATTTGACAAAATCCAACACCCCTTCATGATAAAGGTCTTGGAGCGATCAGGAATACAGGGAACATACCTCAACATAATAAAGGCAATTTACAGCAAGCCAACAGCCAACATCAAACTAAATGGAGAGAAACTCAAAGCAATTCCACTAAAATCAGGAACGAGACGAGGCTGTCCACTCTCCCCATACTTATTCAATATAGTACTTGAAGTTCTAGCCAGAGCAATAAGACAGCATAAGGAGATTAAGGGGATACAAATGGGAAAGGAAGAAGTCAAGCTTTCCCTATTTGCAGATGACATGATAGTATACTTGAGTGACCCCAAAGATTCAACCAAGGAACTGATACAGCTTATAAACACCTTCAGCAACATAGCAGGATACAAGATCAACTCAAAAAAATCAGTAGCCCTCCTATATACAACTGACAATCAGGCTGAGAAGGAAATCAGAGAGACATCACCCTTTACAATAGCCACAAATGACATAAAATACCTTGGGATAACATTAACCAAGCAAGTGAAGGACCTATATGACAAGAACTTCAAGTCCCTGAAAAAAGAAATTGAAGAAGATGTCAGAAAATGGAAAGATCTCCCGTGCTCATGGATAGGCAGGACTAACATAGTAAAAATGGCAATTTTACCAAAAGCTATCTATAGATTCAACGCAATCCCCATCAAAATACCAACACAATTCTTCACAGACCTGGAAAGAATAATACTCAACTTCATATGGAAAAACAAAAAACCCAGGATAGCCAAAAGAATCCTGTACAATAAAACAACCTCTGGCGGCATCACGATCCCTGACTTCAAGCTCTACTATAGAGCTACAGTAATAAAAACAGCCTGGTACTGGCATAAAAACCAACTTGTGGAACAATGGAATCGAATTGAAGACCCTGACATTAATCCGCACACCTATGAACATATAATTTTTGACAAAGAAGCCAAAAGCGTACAATGGAAAAAAGAAAGCATCTTCAACAAATGGTGCTGGCATAACTGGATATCAACGTGCAGAAGGCTGCAAATAGATCCATATTTATCACCATGCACAAAACTTAAGTCCAAGTGGATCAAAGACCTCAACATAAATCCAGCTACTCTGAATCTGCTAGAAGAGAAAGTAGGAAGTAGTCTTGAACGCATTGGCATAGGAGATCGCTTCCTAGGTATAACACCAGTAGCTCAGACACTGAGACAAACAATCAATCAATGGGACCTCTTGAAACTGAAAAGCTTTTGTAGAGCAAAGGATACGGTCAACAAGGCAAAGCGACAGCCCACAGAATGGGAAAAGATTTTCACCAACCCCACATCTGACAGAGGACTGATATCCAGAATATATAGGGAACTCAAGAAATTAAACATCAAAATTCCCAACAGTCCAATTAAGAAATGGGCCATAGAACTAAACAGAGAATTCTCA
>CABHPP010132360.1:0-10656 GCA_902168425.1 Peromyscus attwateri
TTTTTCAGGCATCACTCTGAACAATTGATTCAGAGTTCCCAAGGGTAGATTTCATATAATCCTATATTTTAGTTATCCAGAACATGCTAGCACACCCTAGTGTTGGAAGTCACAAATCGCTATTCGTTTGTGGATAAAGAGCCAGCTGCTTTTCTTGGGGGAATCAGTGGTCTATATCAACAACGTCAAATCTTTCATGGGGAAAAATGGTATAAATAAAATCATTTGGGAAAAATGTGTTTGCATTGGTTTGGAGTTTTTTTTTTGTGTGTGTGTGTATGTGTGTGTGTGTGTGTGTGTGTGTGTGTGTGTGTGTGTGTGTGTGTGTTGCAGGGATGGAAGCAGGGGCAGGGAGGGAGAGAGGAGATAAACACTGAAGCTGATTGATTCCAGGTTTCCAAAGGTTTCATTTAAAATGAAACATTTTTACAATTTTCTCATACATAATCACACCAAAGGAATGATCATTACTTTTTTTTCTTTTTTAATTTATTTATTTTAAAAAATAGGTTTTTTTTCTTCATTTTACATACCAATCCCACTTCCCCCTCCCTCCTCTTCTGACACCCACCTCCACCAATCCCGCCCCCCATCCACTTCGTAGAGAGGTAAGGCCTTCCTTGGGGAGTCAACAAAGTCTAGCATACTAAGTTGAAGCAGGACCAAGCCCTTCCCCCTGTGTCAAGGCTGAGCAAAGTATCCAAAAGACACAATTTTTATAGCCTTGTGCTGGGACAAACTATGGAGACATATACTTTTGCCTCAAAGACCTTCATAATAGTTAAAAGAGAAAAGTCGGGGACAGATCATGTGAGCGCAACATAATAACTTACATAATAATGAACTAAATATTGCTTTGTAATTAATTGGTGTAATTAATGCACTCAACCTGCCACTCATTTGCTACAGCTCAGAGAAATAGAAATAGTAACAAATAGAAATATCTGTGGTGGCCATGTGCTCTCCTTGTTCTTCTTCTTTTATTATATAACATGGATGGAAACTTCTTGATGGACAATGGAACTTCTTCCTCTGTTATTTTGCCATAACTCTAATTGATGAACCATTTTATATTTTGAAAATATTTCAGTTTGCTTGGATTTTAGGCAGGAGAGTGAGAATCCATATGTTTGGCTACATTTAAATATGAAAACTTTTGCTAAGTTTCATGAATGTTGGGATAGTTTGGTGAGTAGTGCAATCTTGATTTTCAACTTGCTAGAACCTAAAAGAAACTGGAAGATACACCTCTGGGCATATTTATCCAGAAAGGGCTAGTGGAGGAGATGGGACATCCCATTACACTGTGTGGGTTTTTATTTAAATGGTCCATATATAAGGAAGTGCAAGAATAAAGTTAACTTCCCTCCCCGTCTTTACCTCAAGTATGTCCATCCCTGCTATTGCTGTTACTGTTAACTTCTTCTGACACTAGACTCCAGCATCCTAAGTTTTCCGAGGTTAATTGAACACCAGAGCTCCTACTGGATTTATCATAGGTCAGTAGAAACATCCAGTTTTGATGACTAAGCAGCAACCAGTTTCTTAGGCTCTCCAACTTCTCAGTAGTCATTGCTTAACTATTCACTCCCATTCTTGTATGCTAATTTTTTAAATCTATATGCATAAAAACAACATTATACAAATATAAGATTAAAATGTTGGTGTTCTTCTAAATATTTACTAATTCAATTCAGATTTTAATTAGTATTATTGATATTTAAGTTGTTTTCAACTAATTTTTACTCCTCATATAAACTTCAGTACAAAACCATAGCAGAAATACTCATGGAGGAAAATGAATTTTGACTTATCAATATTAGTCTTCAAATACAAACTGACAAAGGTTTCTACAAAAGACCATGTGAAAAGCTCCTTACTTTGCGATGGAATATATCAAATATTCCTCTCACCGTAGAGAACTAGGTAAGTATGCCTATTATCCCCATGCATTCTCAACATTACAGTGTTGCCAATATAACTTGACCAGTCATTTTATTCAGACAGGAAATAAAGTATTGAATTATGTACATTCAACATAACATTCAAAATAACTTAAGTAAAATTGTAAGTTAGTAAGTAGTAGAAGTTCGGTGTATACACACATTTAATTATATTTGGGCATTTCAACATTTTGAAAATAAAACCCCCAAAGAGTTGAAGTAGTGTTAAAAACATGAAGTAACTGGGGAAAAAAAAGTGTATGATTATTATTTTATTATGCATAGAAGCATTATACAATACTGCTTAAGTCATTAATGAAAATATAAAATGAAGAGAAAACATAAATCTCAACCTCTAAATTCACCTAAAAGTACTGCATTAACATTCAATCTCCGAACTGGTGAGATGACTGAGAAAAAGAGTCTACCACCAAACGTGACTACCTGTGTTTGTTCCTAAGAACACACATTGTAGAAGGAGAAAATTGACTCCCCAAAGCCCAAAGTTGTCTTCTAACTTTTACACATGAAGGCTCTGGTACTTATATGTGTATACAAAATAAATAAGAATGTAATAAACCACTATTTAAAAAAAGCAATTTTCGTAAAATTTCAATTGTTTTGAATATGTTTATGATCTATCTAAATTGCATTCACGGACAAATTTCAAAAACACTCATTCCTGGGCTAGCAAGATGGCTCAATAGGTAAACTGTTCACGGAAGCCTGGTAATTGAGCTCAGATACCCAGCACACATGTAAAGGGCAGGCATAACTGTGCCATGCTTATAGCATGAAGATAGACAGATAGATCTTGGGGGTTTTCTTGTCATCTCGTAAGGCTTGAATGATGAATGCTTCTTTTCCAACTCAAAAAAGTAAGATACACAAGATTCTCTCTCTCTCTCTCTCTCTCTCTCTCTCTCTCTCACACACACACACACACACACATGCACACACATAAGCACATACACACACCATGCAAAGATAAACATGAACCCTATAAATACACATGAATGACAAAATTTATGAATATAAGTGTATATTATTTTAAGTTAAGAAAGTGTTTATCATGAAAATTTAATCTAGGGTATACGATACACTTTGTTCATCATCTACCTGACAAGTATATTCATTTTTACTCTTATAATTTTCATTAAATTAAAATATTTTTCAATATATGCTGTATACTATTGCAGCTTAAAATATTAAGGATGTTTCTTTTTTTTTTTTTGTTTTTGTTTTTTTGAGCTGAGGATCGAACCCAGGGCCTTGTGCTTGCTAGGCAAGCGCTCTACCACTGAACTAAATCCCCAGATCCCATTAGGTGTGTTTCTTAGACATATTAAGCACTACTAGTAATTAGAGAGGAGGACTTTATAAAAGACCATTAACCCTGGCTGTGTCGCTTATAAGATAAACATCATGGAAAATTTCTATAGGAGAATAATGAACAATTAATTCAATCTTAGAGGCCAGTGGAATGGCTTGGTGGATAAAGGCACTTGTGAACCAGCCTGATAACCTGGGTTTGAGCACTGCAGCCCACAGAGTGGAAGGAAAGAACCGACTCCCACAAGTAATCTCCTGAATTCCACACGTGCAACTGCATATTCATACACACACATAGACATGCACTAAAGAGTAAATGCATAAATGAAAAAGTCTTGTTTCTATTCCATTTAAGGAAAACAGTCACTGGAAAGACAAGAATATAGCAATCAGTTGGCTTTGACTTTGCACATGCTAGTAGATAATTCATTTGACTGAGGAAATATCATGCCAAGTTGGAATTATTTTGTTTTCAAGAAATTAACATATATTCATGTGTTTATTAAGTCTAGAAGCAAATTTTTAAAAGTTTATAAATCCTTATCATTTCTTTCTTTTAATATCAAATCAAATTCAATATAGACTTCTATATAAACACAATAAAGATAAAGAGCATATGTTTTTATTCATTAAAGGATTTTGTTTAATAAACACATGGAATTCATGTAAATATTGCACATGGTCACTGATACAGAGTAGGGATCAAAGACCTACATTTGCATAAACAAACTGGATACTTATTGGGCAATACAAGAGTGTACAGTGAGTCCTAAGAAAAGAAATACAGGCCATGAGAACTAAAAATTTTATATCAATATGAGATCTTTGAGTGTTGCTCTTATTTTCATTTAGTGTTATATGTGTATTATATCACATTTTTCTCATCATTTAAATTGTGAACACATACTGTGCCCATCTGTTTCTAATAAGAACATATAATGGGCCAGACAAACACTACTAATTTGTTAAATGCCTTGTACATTTTGCCCCTCATGGTTACAATGTGAGACTGCTTTTCTCCTACCTGCAGCCACTAGTCCATTGCTGTCTTCTTGGAAGACTGCTACCTCGCTGTGTCTTCCTTCTATCCAAGGGCAAAATAACATTGTCTGCGAATTATAGTTTTCCTCTTTTGGCCCTGAAGTTAGATCATAGGCTGCTTTTCATTATTCTACAAACTTTGAGCTAACTGCAAGAAAAGTAATCACCTTCGATGCAGCCAATACACAAATATAGTTTTAGGAAAAAGAACAAAACACATGTGGTTGTGAAAAGTTTTCACGAAAATAATCTGTGGAATTCTCTACAAACAACTTTTCTGCTTATTTGCAAGTTTGCTGGCTGCTGGTGGTTTAACTGTGTACCTGTTATTCCCGGTATCAGTACCATCCTCTTCAGTGTTTGTTCATATGTACAGGGGGCTACACAAAGCTTTACTCGTGTGCTTATGATGTGAGGACTCTTCAAGAAAACTATATTGTGCTGACTCATTTAACATTCAGCATCACCTTATGTGTTGAATCATGTTCAGACACTTATTTTAAAGTTATGAAATAGATATCAGAGTTGTTGGTTTTTGTTTTTTGTTTTTTTTTATTTCTTCACTCATAGAACTGCTATTTGGTGGGTCGATGGAAAAATGTCTGGTGTTAGCAAGAAGCCTGAGCATCAGTTCTTGGAACTTTCTGTATCCACAATGAACATTGTTCTCATTGTCCAAAGAAGACAGTTTCATGGATGGTTTATGTCTACTCTCCTGGCTCTGGCACTTCATCATTTGCCTGTAGGGAGTACCAGAGAAAAGATGTGCATGCACATAAGCTTGCTTAATTAAAAATACTTTCAAATGTTTCTTTGTCCCTGAAGCTGAAAAGCTTTGTTGTATTTACTTCACTTCTAGCAATTCCCATGCTTGCTAAGCCAAACTCTCTCTCTCTCTCTCTCTCTCTCTCTCTCTCTCTCTCTCTCTCTCTCTCTCTCTCTCTCTCTGTGTGTGTGTGTGTGTGTGTGTGTGTGTGTTTCTTCATGACTATATATCTTCTCCTAGCTTTATTTTTCCTGGTGGATTGTGGTACAATGTAGTTATTCCAGTGGTAAGAACTGACTATGTACCACTTTGTAGCTTAGTTATTTGATGCTAACTATTCTTGGATAACTGAAGTGGAAACCTTCATCATTTAGCAACCATGTAGACTCCCCATCCCTTCTAGCCCACGGTCAACAGTGGTGTGCCACATAAAGTGTAGTGATTTGGTAAGTTTCATTGTTACCAATATGTTTTAGATTAGCTCTCTGTGCCCAATAGTGCTCACAGCACTGACTAAGCTTCCCTCAGGATGTATCATCTGAGGCTTCCACAGAGCACATAGGATTCAGGTGGCTGTATTGGCTTCCTACGATCTTCTCTTGAATATCCCAGTTTGTTTTTATTTTGCAGGATGATTCTACTTGTTCATCAACTATAAATATGTCACTTTACATTTACATAAGGTGACTAGAGGACTTTATAAATATTTAACACCAGGCCTTATAAGTACAGGGTAAGCAATAATATACTACATGGGCCTAAAAGAAAATGGAGATTTGCCTTTTTCCAGCAGGTGTGAATTCCACATTTTCAATGCTAATTTAAAGTACTAGAGATTCGAATTCTTCTCTTTTCTTCTTCTTATTCTTTTTTGTTTGCTTTCAGTAGGACACTGGGTCTCTTTTCAAGAGCCTCAAATTCGATCTCTGATTAGCTTAAGAAGCAAGAAGCACAAAGTCTTCTTTCCATTTTGGCCTGGCTTTCACTTCAGCAGGAGTTCAGCATCCAGAAGCATTGCCTGGTGATACTTTCTAGTGTGTAGTGGTGTAGTCTCTTACTGGAGCCCCTAGATACTGACTACTTCAAATGAGTATGATTAAAAAAAAAAAACAAAAAAAACTCTTAAATGTAGGAACCACTAACAAATACAGAGATTAAGAACAATAGCCTAAAATCATTTTGAAAATTTAAGACCATAAAACTATAGAAAATACTTAACATGCTTCTATATGACATTAACTAGGAATATTCATTTAAGTTCCCACTTTCCAGCAGTTTATTGGAAAGTATACTGCAAACAGACACCCAAGTAAATATGAGGAAGATAAGAAACATTTACCCATAAAAGGGGGTATAAATGGAGTATCAATTCTTTTTCCCGATAAACTCTTGATCATTCAAAAATGTACAACATTGGATATCTTCATAGCCTCCTTTAATTATTCAAAAAATGATATCATAAAGAAGAAAGAGAAAATATACTCAATGGGTAATTATAACTCTAATTCAAGGAGTGGTTATGAGTATGATAGACAGAGCGAAGGTGGAAAGGGTTGTGCAGGGGAGAACATGGGGCCCTGGAGCCTCCTTCCCACAGACTGAGGAGAGAGAAGGTCCAAGAAAGAAAAAACTGTGTGAATCAAATACATCCCATGTTACTTATGGGATTAAAGGAGTGACTTGGAGATTAACATTAGAATGGACCTACAATAAGAACATTTTCAAATGTTAGTGTTCAGAAACCCAAAACCAAAGGCTTCTAAATAACAATAATTTCACCGATTGTTGATAGATAAATCAGCTTCTGTTTTTGCTGTTTTACAAGGTGTCTAATGCATAATTCATACTTTAAAATGGAAATAATTCTTCCACTCATTTCCCTTATATTTATTCAATAAGCCTGGTTTGAGTATAGCTATGTAAGGGAAAAAGTAGAAAAAGATAAATGGTATGTAAATTTTCTCCTTAGCATACAGCAGGCAAGTGACTGCTGCAAGTGTGTTTGGAGACACTATTAGCTGGTGAACATAAGTACTAAAAGGATAATTAACTTTGTCTAGAACAATCAAAATACACTTACCCAGGGGAAATGACATTTGAAATGAGTTTGAGAGGTTCACTGGAAGTTCATGAAAGAGGAAGACAGAAATATTATTCTAGTAGGAATGTACTGAAAACAAGTTCAGAGAGAAAAGAAAGGGCATCACTTATTTCAACTCTCGTCCATGTCATTATTTGTCAGCCAGAAAAAAGTCCAGATTTAGTTGTGAGATTGAGAATGCCCTGGCATCTTGGTCATATGTTAGACATTAATATATTGTTGTTGTGATAGAATGTTGATTTAATGTGCTATAAATAAACTGATTGTCTAATATACCCACTATGTGCTTAAAAGCTTTAATGATAAATTAGGCATTCAAGTAAGATAATTACTATGTTTACATAAGATATATTTGATGACTTATCATCTCTTTAAAGTTAGTTATCTACTGTAATATATATTAGAAATTTGAAGACAGATATATATCTATACACACACACACATACACACACATACACACACATATATATAATAAGAGAATAAGAGAATTGTCTTAACAGATTCATTAAGCATAGTTTTTTCTCTACACATACAAACATGCACACACACACACACATACACACACACACACACACACACACATACACACATACACACACTTACACAAACAATTCCTTAACTATATCATCTGGACAGGGCCAATATGATAGTGTTTGGTGTTAGTGAGATCATCAATATGATAACTTTTAAACTATTCTTAACTGATTATACTGGGGTTATTCTAGTTTTAGGTTCCATATTAATCAGAGATCTCCAGAGGAACATGATAGTGAAAGAATGAATATATATCCTAAATTCCTATATACATATATGTGTATGCATAAGAAAGGATGTATTTTATTGACTTACATGGAAGTGCTGGGTCCCCTGCATACTAGAGAGGTAGTTGTTCAGCCTAGGTAGCTAAAAAGCTCATGAATCTCAAGTTGACTATAAGAACTGGTGATTAAATAGCCGCATTTAGCAAGTGGGGAATAGGACAAGAAAAAAGCAACAGCATTTCCCTCAGACCTCCTGATATATAGATCTCCAGTGGTAAGTACTTCCCAGTCTGGGGGAGATTTTATCTTTCCAAAAAGTAAATACCTTTACAAACCCATCAAATGTATGTCCCATTGTTGATTCCAGATCAAATCATCAAGTTGACAATCAAATTTAATCATCACAATTCTTAAGCCTAATAATGAAAACTGTCACACACACACACACACACACACACACACACACACACACACACACACACATTCACATATACTCAAAGATCTGTAGGGACTTTTATAATTTCAACGAACTCAATGTTCCATAATGGAGGAAAGAAAGACTGCAATCAGGTGATGTTGGGTGACCTAGGGTTGGAATCCTCAGTACCACTGGGTGCTGCAAACCTTAGCTGCATTGCTTTATTTGTGAATTAGGTCACTCAGAAGTTTTAGAGGTGATAAACCTTGAGAGAATATATTAAAGTTAAAGACCTTTTCTCTCCCTGAACTAATCTTCCCAATAAATCTAGGCTTTACCTACCCTGTCTTCAACACTCAGATTAATAGATGACTGATTAGGTGAATTCCCACTCACAAAGAGCCTTGACTATGCTCATGTGGTGGCCAGAAACATGTGTTTTTAAATTTTCCTACAGTTATTATTGGCTACGGATAGAGTGGAAGGAGTAGGGGGGATTGAAATTAGGAAATGAATATTAACTAAATTGTTCCTTTAGATTTATAGAATTTAACTGCTTTTTAGGAATGAAAGCATATGATGAATACTATTATTTTTAGATCACTTGGTCTCAATTATATGAGGGAGTGTGCACTCTATAACTCTAATGCACTAGAGAACTCTCCATCCAGTGAGGGCATGGAGTTGAGGGAAGTGGTCTAGGTCAGACAGGAAGATGGAAGAATGAAGGAGGGTGTGTTGTGAAAGTATGAAGAACACACATTTGCTTCTTCTCCCTCTCCTGTAAAGAATTTAATAATTTCTTGATATTAATCACATGGAGATATTGATATGAAGAAAATAGCCCATGTTGAGGGATCATAATTGTAGTATCACCTCAGCTTCACGCTGAGCATGGTACATGAGCAGAGGCCTTAGCCTCACCAATCCTCTATTTCTTGTAAAAGGAGTCTGGAATTGCTTTAGCTTTCTCAGTGGTTGCTTGAAGGGCCAAGCGAAACAACGGCAATAAGACATTTGTAGTCATAGTGGTCTAAAGAAATGTAAACTATTTACAACACAGTCTAGGGATTCATTTTCCAAATAACATCCACATGTTTAGATGACCATCTGTTAAATGCACTATTATTGAATCCTGGATGTTTCTTTACAATACTGACAGACACCCTTTGATTTATAGAGTCTGTCATAGCTTCCGGGCCATGTGACTATCTCTAGTGACACCTATAACAAGTGAAACTGATTAAAGACAGAGAAATTGACACATAGCCAGTATAGTCCAAGACATCTAAAGACCATATGAGACTGTAATACATAAATTTACAGAGTTATTAAGACCACTAAGTTTCTTGCATATTTAAGAATGATATGCAAAGGTAACATTAAGGAAAATGCAAATCACCTGTCGTATGTTGTCTGGGGTGCTGTTCTCAGATTCCCCCATCATGTCTCTGTTCTGATCATTCATGTTGTGCCACTTTGTTCCAGTGATTCTGCAAAAATAACCTCGCGACAGTCAAACATCAAAGGCAACTACGCTGTTTCTCTAAGCAGGAAGAACAGTGCTGCGGATGGCCAGCCTTTACAAATTCCAACAGCATTTCTTTCTGAAGCACCTGCTGTCACACATCAGCTGCAGCCGTCAAAGGACACAGTAAGGACAACAGCGCATGCGTGTGTTTAACGAGTATTATTCCTTTTCAGTGTGTGGAAAGGTGCTGTTCAGACAGCATTAATTTACGACATGCAGACAAGCAATTGATTCCTTAACCTGGAGACCCATGAACCATGAGTATTCCTGTGGAAGTTAGGATAACAAGTAGCTGCAATAGAAATTAATTGACAGGCACAAACCAACAGGAGGACTCAGTTCAGAAGTTCCACTACCATATGACAGAGGATGAGCAGCAGAGAATGCCCATAAATTGGGCCAGCTTGTCAATTCTTTCATCACATCCTCCCATATTATTTCTGTCGTTCGTCTATTTTCATTCGTGTTATTTGTAAACAACAACAGATCACATTCTGTTTGTATATTAAACTTAGTAGGCAGGTCCTACTTCCAGGGCCTCATAAACTGTAACACCCACAATTCAGTCCTCGGTTTGCCTCTCTTGCAGCTTGTGGTGATCATTTATCAAGAACCTGCAGTTTTATTCTGAGAAACTTTCACATTTTACGGGTCCATCTTCGTCACGGGGTCACGCACCTTCCCCAAAACCGTATTATGATAACAATGTTGTATGGATATCCCGAACTCCCTAAGTTAACTTTTCTCTTAAATGAAAGCACCA